>BOLG01001596.1:0-43284 GCA_016861445.1 Oryzias woworae
TGTTCTCATTTCTAGCAGTCAGGCTGCAGCAAGGAGCGTGCACGTATCACATGAACAGCGCTAACATGATCTTTGTTTAGTCTGCAGGCGTTGGGATGTAAACAAAATGAGAAATCTGTACGACACGCCTGCATCTCACCTATTTCCCCATTACTCACCCCTACGTGTTGTAGAAGTGTTCACTACCAGCTGTCACTAGCAGCATGCACGTAGACAAACACACGCATGAACATACAGGTTCACTGGGCGATCTCTGACCTTTTCTGCGCGTGATCCATACAGGGTGAACTTTTCACCTGCAGACAGCCCGTATCCACCTGTAAGGACAGTTGAGCTTTCAGCTTCTCTCTCTACTGCAGTTACATGCAAGTGTGTCCTCCTGCAGATGTTCCAGTGTTTCTCTGTTTGTCTGATTTTCAAAATAAGATGCTAAAAGCAGGACATCAAGGAAAGTCAGGATTTTTCACAACAAATTTTACCAAAACAGACGTTAGTGCCTTCCTGTTTGACATGCAGCATGTCCAGTTTAACCCTTTCACACCGGAGCTTTAGCGCCAGAATTTACATTCTTTTAACTTCCCATGTTCATACAATTCACAAAAACAAGTCTGAAGCTGAGAAGAACAGTAACATTGTGGTGACGAGCAACACTTTACAATAGTGAAGTGTTAAGGCTATCAATGTCAATGGATTGACGGCAGGTCAAAGAGCGTGTATTATTCTGGTGACATTTCTGATGTCATGGGTTAAATGGGGGGTTCAACCATCAAACGGGGCCTAAATGTGGCTCTGACTGAAACATGGAACTCAGCACAGTATCATCCCTATGATCTCCATCATTGATTGTTAAGGTGTTTTGTATAAAAACCTTCATCCTTCTGCACAGAGCTCCTTCCCTTTCAACTGGAAAACAGGAGATTTTTTTTCCCCATTTGCTGTATAAGAATAGATAGTTCCCCACTGAGACCAACACCAATAGATTTTTACTTCACAGGATTTTTTCCTGATGTCAGTGTGAGTTCCTGCTGATTAAAGTGATGCTGCTTGTTGATTGGCTGTCTCACCTCACGGGCTGAAGTGTCTGCTGAGGCTGCCATGTTGTTTCCCTGCAGAGCCGCCGCTGCAAAGGGGGAGGAGGAGGGGGAGTGCTGCATGCTTCTCTTCTGGAAGCTCTTGTCTGTTAATTAGCAGTGAGCAGATGGAAGAAAGTCCACGTCTCACTGGGGATCGATTCCTCCAACAAGCAGCAACAACAGCGGCAGCAACCTCACTTTATGTATTTCTGAGCTCCACAGCAGCAGGCTGATGTCACCTCCCTCAGAAAAGATGGAGAAGAAGACGGAAAGCCCTGGAGAGCTCGGAGAGAAGATGTCTTAGACACACACACAAGATGCCAGGAGCGATTCTTTTAGCAGATTTCCTCTGAGACGCTGAAAGGAGGCAACGTTCAGCTGTTGATTGAGCCTTGAGTTTAGTTACTTATCATTACTTTGTTTACATCCATCTGTTTACACACATTGGCTCCGTCTTACCTGTTCTCGTCTCCCGGAGCTGCGTATGCTGCGAGCCGTAACCTGGCGGCCTCCTGCTAAAACTGCAGCCTCGTCGACAGATGCTGCAGCTCCTTCACAGCAAAACAACATTAAAACTGGGAGTTTACGAGGCTTTTGCCAACTTGGTCAGGAGGAGCGGCAGAGGCGTCGAGAACTGCCGAAACCAAACTCTGCAGACATCTAGAAGATCAACCATCGTGTTCTTGCCACTTGTTGCTCTTGGGGGGCTTTGGGCGTCCACACAATCAGGGCAGGAGCTGTGTGTGGTTGAGAGTTTCAGCCTGAACTGGGATGTGAGAAGAATGACTTTTGTAGATGGCGTGGTCCTTCTGGCTTCCTCCGGTCAGGACTCTCTGATATGTGGAGCCTTTAAAGATAAATGTGAAGAGCTGAGACAGAAAACAGCTGCTGTTGATGATACCAGGCTTTGAAATCTCCTGGAGTTTTGCAGCATCATCTTCATCTGAAGCCACAAAGAAAGTGCACTGAAGCAGACATTAGTGCAGACAGAAGCTGCATGGGGGGCAGTACTTTGTCTAACTCATCAGGAATCCAGAGCTCCATCTTTATGTATCTCACAGAAAGATTTGTCATTTTGCTGTGTTACATTTTAAACTTTCATGAAAATTTAAGTTCAAACTGCATCTGTTCCAGAAACATTTGAATATGAAATGTCAATTAAGAAAACCTAAAATAAGAAGCTTCTTACTGAAGGCCAAACCAAAGATAAGAACCCAAAGCAGGAGTCTGAGGCCACTTTAGAGAGTCAGAGCGGAAACACCACCAGTGCATGTGATCCACTAACAGCAGACGAAAGAAGGAATGAAAGGAAACAGTGAAGATTTCTGATCTCATGAACGCATGCCGACATTCGACCTCTGCTCTCTGCAATTAGGAGCCACTCAGCTGGAAAGCAGAGGGAGATAAAGAGAACGTTGAAGGAATGTAAGATGATGTTGGGTTGGTGGAGGTCTGCGGCGGTCCCTCACCCTGCTTTCATTCAGCCAATCATGTCGACACCTCAGTGCCAACCTTCACTCTCTGCATGCAGGCAACACTGTCCCATAAACAAGACTTCATTTCTATTCCTATCTATTCAAATTGGTAAAGAGGAAAACAAAGTAATCAAGCCCTCTGGCCACTCCACCCCACTGGAGGAGATATCCTCAGGTCCATGAAAATGCTTGAAGGCAGAGTCACAAGCAGGTTGATGAAACGCAGAAACGTTCCTGCTTTGAGTTTCTGTTCTCCTTGTTTGAACAAACTACTAGAGATTCAAACGGAACAAACTCACTCTAACCATACGTTTGTTTGCTGTGGTTCCTCCATCAGATCAGTACAGATGTACAGAGATGATGATGTCAAGCTGAGCACCACACCAGATTCTCCCAGCTGTTTTTATTTGTTTCTTTGTTTACCTGATTTATTTATGTCCAAATGAGTGAATTTAAACATTATTTCTGGTGGGATTGTATGTAATCGAATTATTTTAACTTGTCCTGTCAAACAGCTAAGCAACAAAACAGTTTAAAGTAAGAATATATTATGGATATCTAGTGATCAGTGGTCATGTGTCTGCCTGATAACATGGTGGAGAATTGCGGGATTGTGGCTTTAAAATGTTCATCTAAAGCTTGGGAAGTGTTTTAATGTTTCCATTACAGATGAAACATGTGTTGTAAAACTCTGCTGTCAGTTCAGCGGAAAGGACTAAAGGTTTTTCTAGTTGTTCCATTTTTATTAAGGTGCTGCTGTGTCTTCTTTTCCTGTCTTCTGGTCATCGGTCGACTGGAACTGCAGTCAGAACAACTTTGAGGATGGAAACTGTGGAGAACATTTTCAGGATTTGTTGTTAAATGATCCAAAACAACAGTCATGTGTATGTATACTATGCTTCCTGAGAAACGGGGCGGTGCTGTTGTTGGCTCCTCCCACTACACTCCCTGTTGAGGTGTAAACTGTGATCCTGCAGTCGGAGCAGAATTCCTACTGTTTTGACCCCACATAACTCCTGTCATCAGTCGTGGTACGTGACCAACGTTTTTGTCTATTTTAGACTCAAACAGTCAAGAACTGCCATGACCCCCCCCCCCCCCACACACACCACACACACACAAACAACACACACAAACACACACACCCCGCTGATCCTGGTGTGAACAAAATACTTTTGTGAAAGCAAAACTCAATGAATGAGATTGTTGTAAAGACAGCAATATAGGATAACACAGAGCTGCATTTAGGCGACGTTCCTTCATTTTTCAGAGCTGTAATCCAGTCGAGGAAGCTCTCTGTTGTTGAGAAAAACATCCGTTCTTGTGATCACGGAGTTCTTTGCTGTTTAAACGGCTCAGATGGTCGTAAAAGAGGCAGAACTGTTGGAAAATGTTACCGGGAGCTGATCTCTCTGAAATATTTACATTTGAATTCTTTGATAAGGAATTAAGAAGTTTACGATCTTGAAACAACCACATTGACCACATTGATGAGTTCCTTACTTTACTTTGACCTCAGGTCTGTGTGACGCTGGTTCTGATCAAATGAACAGCGGCGTTCTTTTACGAACCACAGATTGAATTCAATGATAAAAATTTAGCAGTGAGTGACGGCTGCTCTAAAATAACTTGTTCTTGGAGGCTCTGCTAAATGTCCAGCAGTAAGAAGTAGGTAAAAGAACCCATGTTCAGAAGAACCCATTGATGGAGGTTAAAGAAGTGTCAAAATGAAGTTTTGTTTTGTGTTTAACAGTTCAAATGTAACTGTGTTCACTGAACTGTGTTATTAAGGATGTTAAATCTGAAACAGCCGATATAGAAGACTGAGGAAACACAAAACTGACATTTATTACTGATTTATTTACTAACTTATTTGTATTTGTTTATGCATTTGTGGATTGAGAGTTTTAGTAGTAATTGTGTACAGTTAATAATACAGTACAGTAAATAGTACAGTACATGTTACAGACACATTTACTACCAAAGAAGGAATGTACCTGAGGAATTTATACTCAACCTGTTTACACCAGGGTCCTTGTTCATCTTATTTTGTGTCATAAAATAACATACAAAGATTGAGTAGATGTAGGGTTTTGGAACCAGGTCGATTTGTTGTTTTTGGTTGTAGTCATTTCCTGTTTTATTTTGTTGTACTTCCTGTGCTCACCGTTCTTCGCAGGTCACTTGTCACTTCCTTCCTTGTGTGTTCCCTCCCTCCTGACGCACCTGTGTGTCATTGATTAATCCTCTCTCCCCGTTATATACCCTCGTCTCCCTTGCACGGGTTGTCGGGTGGTTTTGGTTACTACTTGGACTCATTACCTCTCTTCGAGAAATTAAATGAATGACTTTTTCCATTTTTCGAGTACCGTCTGCGTTTGTGTCCCACACGCCAACCCTGACATTACCCACCCGACCTTAACATGGACGCAGCAGACGCGGAAACGGTACGGGCAATTGCTTCGCCAACAGGAGGAACAGATGTCCTGCTACGTCAAGGATTACTGGAAATGTCGAGCCGTCACGAGCGACAATTTGCCGCATTGGGTGAACGTTTTTGAGCAACTGACGGAGCGTTTTCAACATCCGCCGTCTTTCCCTTCGTCAACGCCCATCGCCTTCCACGCCGATCCAGGGGACCTGGGAGAGTGTTCCGGTCGCTCCTAATGCCTCAACTAGCCCGTCCAGAAAGGTTTCGGGAGATTCTGGGGACTGTCGGGCTTTTATTACCCAGTGTGAGCTCCACTTCCAATTGGCAAGCGCCTCACTATCCTTCGGACCAAGCCAAGGTGGCTTTCATCATCTCCCACCTCACCGGCAGAGCAGGTGCATGGGCAACGGCTGAATGGCAGCGTGGAGCACCTACCTGCGCATCTCTCTCGGCTTTTCTGGAGGCCTTTCAGTAGGTGTTCCAGCACACCAAGCCGGGCCGAGAAGCAGCTCGAGCCCTTATGCAACTTCGGCAACGGGGCAGAAGGGCAGCTGACTACGCCATCGAGTTCCGCACCCTGGCCTCCACTAGTGGTTGGGACACCACTGCGCTCATGGACGCTTTCGTGGAGGGACTGTCCGAGGAATTAAAAGACAGACTAATTGCTCTAGAGTTGCCTTCCTCCTTGGAAACCCCTCATTGCTATGGTTATCAGGATCGATAACCGGTTACAGGATCACAAACTGGAACATGGCAGATCTACACCCCGCTTCCAACACAGTTCTGTTGGACGCAGGAGCTTAGACTCACCTGACTGTGCTGTTTTTTCCCACAGAACCCCCGCCTCCTGTTTCTGAGAAACCTATGCATCTTGGCCGGGGTAGATTAACAGCTTACGAGCGATGGCGACGGATGGTCTCAGGTGAGTGCCTTTACTGTGGTAAGCGGGGTCATTTCTGCAGGGAGTGCCCAAACTCCTCTGCTCGTCAGTAAGAGTGGGCGTGCTGACGAGCGGTGATTTGGCGCTCACTAGTCCAAAAACCTGCTGCCTGTTTGTTAAAGATACAGGTCATGTTCCAGGGAAAGGGGCTTTCTGTTGAGACTTTGATAGATTCAGGAGCAGAGCAGAACCTCATGGATGCCGAGCTAGCTAAACAGGTCGGACTTGCTTATGAGTCATACCTCAGCCGTTACAAGTGGTCTCCCTTAACGGTCAGGAGGTAGCCACCATCTCACACATAACCGAACCTGTTCATTTGATTATCTCAGGTAACCATCATGAATCTACCCGTTTTTTCATTTTTTCCTCTGCTCAGAACCCACTGGTTCTGGGTTACCCTTGGCTTTTGGCACACAACCCCGTTATTGATTGGTCCTCCAGTCGTATCTCTGGTTGGAGTGAGAGTTGTCACACCTCTTGTTTATGCTCAGCTCGGCCTCCAGGGGAAGACCCCGCTGTCCCGGTTGGGCAGCCGCCCTCACCTGACCTATCCGGAATCCCAACCGGAATATCATGATTTAGCGGAAGTATTTTCCAAGTCACGAGCTCTCTCTCTACCCCCTCACTGACCTTATGACTGTGCGATCGATTTACAACCTGGCGCTACTTTACCCAAGAGCAGGTTGTATAGTCTGTCGAAGCCCGAGAGAGAGGTCATGGAGAAATACATCGCTGAGTCTCTGAATTCTGGGATCATCAGACCATCATCTTCACCAGTGGGATCCGGGTTCTTTTTTGTGGGTAAGAAGGACGGGTCACTCCGACCGTGCATTGACTATCGAGGGTTAAACGAGATCACGGTCAGAAACAGTTACCCTCTACCATTGATGAACTCCGCTTTGGAGGCTTTGCAGGAGGCCCGGATTTATTCCAAGCTGGATCTTCGCAATGCTTACCATCTCGTGCGGATGAGAGCTGGAGACGAATGGAAGACCGCCTTCACTACCTCTTTGGGACATTTTGAGTATCTGGTCATGCCTTTTGGTCTCTGTAATGCCCCAGCAGTTTTCGAGGCTATGATCAATGATGTGTTAAGGGATTTCATTCATCGTTTTGTGTTTGTTTACTTAGATGACATTTTGATTTTTTCCAGGAATGCCAGCGAACATAGGCGGCATGTTCGTCTGGTACTCCAGAGGTTACTCGAGAACAAACTGTTTGTAAAGGCGGAGAAGTGTGAGTTTCACTCTCCGTCTGTTTCCTTCCTGGGGTTTGTTATTTCTGAGGGTGAGGGTGAAACCCGATCCGGTTAAGGTGAAAGCGGTGGTGGAGTGGCCTACCCCTTCTAACAGGAAACAGTTTACAACGTTTTCTGGGGTTTTGCCAACTTCCTCCGTCGTTTCATCCGGGGTTACAGTTCGGTGGCCGCGCCACTCACGGCGCTCACCTCATCCTCCTCCCCTTTTATCTGGATGAAGGAGGCAGAGGCAGCTTTTAATAAGCTCAAACATCTGTTCACCTCTGCCCCTGTTTTGGCCCAACCCGATCCGTCCAGACAATTTATTGTGGAGGTAGATGCCTCTGATACGGGAGTGGGTGCGGTTCTTTCCCAACGGGGGGTTTCTGACAGTAAGATGCGTCCCTGCGCTTACTTCTCCCATCGGCTTTTCTCCGGCCGAGCGTAATTACGATGTGGGGGATAAGGAACTGCTAGCGATAAAGCTAGCTCTTGATGAGTGGAGGCACTGGTTAGAGGGGTCTGCAATGCCGTTTTTGGTTTGGACAGATCATAAAAATCTGTCCTACCTACGAACCGCTAAGCGGCTAAATTCCAGACAGGCACGATGGTCTTTGTTTTTCAACCGTTTTTAATTTTGTAGTTACTTATCGACCTGGTTCCAAGAATGTTAAGCCGGACGCCCTCTCCCGTCAGCAGGAACCGGCTTCTCAGGACGGCCAACCGGCCTGTATTCTTCCCCCCTCATGTGTGCTAGGTGCCCTCTCCTGGCAGCTGGAGAGAGACATTAGGGCCACCCAGGCTCAGGAACCAGATCCGGGAGGAGGTCCTCCTAATAAACTGTTTGTCCCAAGCTCTCTCAGATCTCAGGTACTCCAGTGGGCTCATGCCACATGACTCACCTGTCACCCAGGAATCCGCAGGACTGAATCATTTTTGCGTCGCCGGTTCTGGTGGCCCAGCGTGACCAAGGACGTCCGGGATTTTGTTTCAGGTTGTCTGGTGTGTGCTCAGAACAAGGTGAGTACACACCCACCTGCTGGACTATTACATCCACTTTCCATCCCGGGTCGGCCTTGGTCACACATTGCTTTGGACTTTGTGACCGGCCTGCCGTCCTCTGCTGGAAAGACTGTCATCCTGACCATTGTGGATCGTTTCTCTAAGGCCGCTCACTTTGTGGCCTTGTCCAAACTTCCCTCAGCTGCTGAGACGGCAAGACTGGTGATAGAACACATTTTCAGGTTACATGGCATTCCCGCAGACATGGTGTCGGATCGAGGTCCTCAGTTCATCTCACAGGTCTGGAAGGCGTTCTGTGGGGCTTTCGGGGCCACTGCCAGTCTCTCCTCTGGTTTCCACCCACAGTCTAACGGGCAGGCGGAGCGGAACCAACCAGGACCTGGAGGCTGCGCTCCGGTGCATCTGCTCCCGACACCAGACCTCCTGGAGTACGCTGTTGCCGTGGGTGGAATATGCGCATAACTCCCTCACCTCATCTGCCTCTGGTATGTCCCCATTCGAGTGTTCTCTGGGGTACCAACCCCCACTGTTCCCCGAGCAGGAGACGGAGGTGGCGGTGCCGTCGGTGCAACATCTCTATCGCCGCTGTCGGCGTATATGGCGGGAGGCTCGAGCAGCCTGTTGCGTTCCGAGAGAAACCAACAAGAGACTGGCGGATCGCCGGCGCACTCCAGCTCCAGCTTATCGACCGGGCCAGTTCGTCATGCTCTCCACCTCCAACATCAAGCTCCGGACGGAGTCCAGAAGCTGTCCACCAGGTTCATCGGACCTTTCGAGATCGTCAAGGTCATCAATCCTGTGGCAGTCAGGCTGCGCCTGCCCAGGTCCTTGCGCATCCATCCGGTTTTCCATGTCTCACAGCTGAAGCCCCACATCACGAGTGCTCTGCAACAGCCGTCCTCTCCGCCACCCCCTCCTCGCATCATTGATGGCCAACCGGCCTACACCGTCCGTCGCCTGTTGGACGTTCGGCGACGGGGTCGTGGTCTCCAGTACCTGGTGGACTGGCAGGGGTACGGACCTGAGGAGAGATCCTGGGAGCCCGCTTCGCGCATTCTGGATCCTGACCTCATCAGGGACTTCAATCGGCGGCGCCGAGACCAGCCTCCTTCTGCGCCAGGTGGCGCACCTTGAGGGGGGGGTACTGTAGGGTTTTGGAACCAGGTCGATTTGTTGTTTTTGGTTGTAGTCATTTCCTGTTTTATTTTGTTGTACTTCCTGTGCTCACCGTTCTTCGCAGGTCACTTGTCACTTCCTTCCTTGTGTGTTCCCTCCCTCCTGACGCACCTGTGTGTCATTGATTAATCCTCTCTCCCCGTTATATACCCTCGTCTCCCTTGCATGGGTTGTCGGGTGGTTTTGGTTACTACTTGGACTCATTACCTCTCTTCGAGAAATTAAATGAATGACTTTTTCCATTTCGAGTACCGTCTGCGTTTGTGTCCACACGCCAACCCTGACAGTAGATTGGATTTTTTTTAAAGAATTCAGATTCACATTAGCACGGGCTCCCAGAGACCCACGAGTGTGCATGCAGGCTGAGGTTGAGACCCAGCCTCAACCTGACTGCCTTCAGTGGCCCCGAGGAAAATTCAGTTTGAGGCCCCTGCTCTCCAGTCTGTTTCCATGGTTGTAATAGTCCTCAGCGCCTGACCAGCACAACCATGATGGTCTCACAGGAGGCTGAGTAGAGACACATCATCGAGGTAATCCGACTATAACCTCCCTAACATCCTTATAATCAGCTTAAAGTCTTCACTCAGCGTTTTTTTAATCTCTCAAATCTAATTATCATGCTCGTGTGCGTGAGATGAGCTGACTATCCAGGCTCCTGGTTCAACATTAAACCACTGCAGACATTCCATTAGACTTCAACAGATTCAAATGTAAGAAAATCTGGACTATTTGAAGTGAATTAATGTGACTTTAAGACATGAAAGCAAAGAGAAAGAGCAGATGATCGTTCTCCAACAGACAGACATGCTATCTGCATTCACAGCCTGTTGCTCTTTTAAGACTCCATTCTGCCTTTTATTTCAGAGGGAACATAGATGGAGTCCATCAGAGGAATCTGGTCAAAAAGGGCATCCAGCAGCTGCATCAAATCCTGCTAAAGATGATCAGCAGGTTAGCAGGGTGTAGAAGTATGGAAGTCTGTGAGGGTCAACATTCCCAGAAGACAGAAACAGAGCTGGAGATGAACGGCTGGAATAGTTCAAAGGAGACATTAGGATGGAGAAACAGGATTATTCTTTTGGTCGTTAGTTTGAACTGGCTTAGTGTACCAAAGTACCAGTGTAACCTGCCAAGATGATAAATGAGCAGGAGATAGTGTGCCGGATCCAAAACTGATGCTGGATAATGATTTCTTCAAGCTGCTTGACTGTCTGATGGGAGTCAAACGCGGTGTAACTGAAAGGTCAGCTTCTGCAGCGCAGTGAGTGATGCATAATAGCAACGCAGCTCCATCAACCACAGCTGTAACTTATCCTCACACCTTTACCTCTCCTGGGAGGTCCTGCTACACGCCGAACACCGGCTGTCAAAGCTGCAGCGTGAATGCTGGAGTGTTTGTGTCTCTTCCTCTTCCAACTGCAGTGTTGGATATACCTGACGGGGACTTTGTAGGCTCTAGATGCTAACAAATGATGCTAACAAGTGATCACGACGTCCTATTTGACAAGCTGGAAGTGTATGGGATAAGAGGACTAGCGCTAAGTTGGGTCAAAAGCTTTTTAACAGGAAGAAATCAATTTATCAAGATTATTGAACTTACATCAGAGGCTGAGGAGGTGTGTTGTGGTGTCCCCCAAGGATCAATTCTGGGCCCGCTGTTATTCAATATTTTACATAAATGATATTTCCAATGTTTTAAAACTCATATTATTCGCTGTTGACACAAATATATTCTACTCTGCAGACAATCAAAAGGAACTTTTCAATGTGGTGAACACAGAGTTAAACAAAACCAAATCATGGATGGATTACAACAAACTATCTTTGAACCTTGACAAAAGCAAAGTGAGGTTTTTTGGTCATTACAATTAAAATTAATAATGTCTTAATTCAAAATGTCTCAGAAAATCAAATTCTTTGGGATTATTTTTCATAACAAGTTAAGTTGGAAGCTGCACATCAGACTCATCCAAACTAAAGTTTCAAAAAGTATTTCAGTCATTGATACATCTAAATATTTATTAGAATACAACTGTAGATATGTATTATACTGCTCTTTTCTTTACCATATTTTACCTATTATATAGAAATCTGGGATATAATAAGAAAAAATCACTATATCTTCTCTTTTTACTACAAAAATGAGCCATCAGAATTACATAAAGCCAGTTATCTTGATCATACAAACAATTTATTTCATTAACAGACTTTTAAAAGTGTATGACCTTGTTGATTTTTACACCAAGCAAACAACTGTTGTTTTCTCACGGATACATTTTATGAAGATGGTAATTTAAAGAACTCGATGCCTCAAACTTTCTGTCTTTTATACACTAAGCTCTTCTATCTGAATGAATCAATAGTCTGCGTTAGCATTAGCTTATCTTAGCTAAAGAATTAGTCCGTTTTCACGGGTAGAAATATAACTTTATTGTTCTTACCGTTTTTACAGTCTGATTTTATGTCTCAGAACTTGCATGTGATTTAGTCCGTTACAAAAAACAATTCATTTAATTGCACCAATTATTCACATCATTTTTTCAAATAACCGTATGATCGTTACAGCTCTTTAATGAGTCTCCCCACATATTATCATGTTTAATTAACTGACTGAGTTTGATCCTACTGCACCCATCTTAAGGGTAACTGAATTTCCTGTTGTTTTTAATAAAACATGTTTTATGTTAAAACTTGTGTTTAAAAAGTAATAGTTCAGCCCAGCATCATTTGCTATGAAACTTTGAAAGCTTTAAGGGAAGATTGTGAATGTCAAACCTGTATTACAAAAGGTACAGACAGAGATGGCATTCAAGAGAGAGGAAACCTAAAAGAAAACATTGAAAATAGTTATGTTACTAGAACCCTAAATAGAAGTTACCAGCTGGTATATTATTATTAGAACTGTCAACGTTAAAGCATGAATGCACGCAATTTATTTTCAAAATGTAACGTGTTATTATTCATTAAAACAAATTCATTATACTTCTTCCACTTTGTGTCAGACGGTTTCAGGCTTCCACAGCGTGCATTAATTTGTAAAAAAGCACCCTTCATCAGGCATTATCACACCTATACATGGACACTTCCCAGCAGGCACCTTGATGTCGGCTTGACGTCAAAACTGAGTTGATATTTGATCCGATTAGTGGACAGTGTTATTTTAACTTTTGTTGTCGTACCATTGTTTCAGTGGGAAATACATGAACAATAGAAACTCAATCTCACATAAAACAACAAAATGAAGAATGCTGGGTAATCCAGCTGACGTTCATTTGACATCAATTCAATGGCTCCATGTTAAACTTTAAACTGACGTCAGTTTAATATCAAATGGACTTCCATGCTTCTGTTTCTGAAGGATTTAGGCTTCATTAAATTCATTTAGGTTTAATGAAATCTCAGCATGTGGCTTAAACAGATATTTGATGTTTTCTTTTCAATTCAAACTGAATTAGAATGGATCCTATAATTCAACGCTGCTGCAGATCCCAGCAGTCACAGCAGTGAGTCTAGAAATATCCAGTGGACAATTGATGTTGAAATGACGTAAAATCAACATCGAACTGATGGCAGAAACAAGGTGAATGTTCAAATCAAACTCACGTCAAAACTTTAATATCCGTTTGACATCATGATATTTTCCCCGTTTTGATGTCATAAGAATTTTTAATTTGGATCAATAAATTAATCAAACTTCCTTTGGACCTCCACCATCGGCTTGTTTAGCTTTTGTCTCTTTGCTGAATCGTTGTTCCTTTTTCTGGCTGTAAATTTGTGATCCAGTTGGATCTGCACTGGATAGACGCCAGCTTTCAGTGTTGTGTGTGTGTGCAGGTGTGTGCACGAGCAGCCACAGCATGAAAGCAGTGAAGCTTCCCTTCAGATATCAGGGTTAATAAACTGAAGTTCCACCCTGTCGGCCAGATAATCAGACACACGGAGTTCATTTCAGATGAAAGTGAAGCTTCTTAACTCTGAACTGAGAGAACAAGTGGAGGCAGAAGCACCTTCATTCAGATCAGAAGTCCAATCATCTTCTCACTGTAACTGCTGCTTAGAGAAGGCAATAAAGACTAAAGTGATATTAACACTGAGCCAAGTCGACTTGTTCCAGTTCAGTTAGATTTCAATATTCAGATGATTTGTGTGACGGACTCCAGATGAACAAAAACTCTTGATGAAAATGAAAACATTAACGTTGGTCTCACCTTCATTGGTTTCAAGGACATGTTCAAAGCACAGTCAGGCTTTTTTAAAGAGTTTTCTTCTCTTCCTACTTTGATCCCAGCATGTCTTCAAAAACAATAATCTGAGAAAGATCAAACTCTGGCAAAAACACTCAAGAATGCGAGGAAAAGTTGTTCATCGTGTTTCTTTAGGTAACTGGAAATACTCTGCATGTTTCTCTGTTTTATCATTTCGAAACACTGCCCTGCTAAAACCTGCAGATGCCCCCTCCCACCGTGTTTGGCCTTTCTGACCCAGCACTCGTGGCTCCCCGGTTAATGATGAGGAACGCTGCAGCACAGCTTCACTGGGAGGATAAAACTGCAGGAATGTTGATGTAATTTCTTAATGAAGCAGAAAACATTATCGTAACTCAAAGTTCGAAGTTTGGGTTTTCAGTAACGATTCATTTTTAAGCTTCGGTTGGTTTCATCTGATTCATACTCTATTTTGGTTCATTTTGGATCAGATTCACTGACCTAGAATGGATGGATTATCGATGTATCTCATTTGGAAATTATTCTATAAGGTAATGGCTGCACGGTGGCGCAGTGGTCCTGGCTGGGGGACATGAAACAGTGTTACCAATAGGGAGACCTTTCTGTGTGGAGTTTGCATGTTTTCTCCGGGTACTCCGGCTTCCTCCCACCGTCCAAAAACATGCTTCATAGGTTAATTGGTTACTCTAAAATTGTCCCTAGGTGTGGATGTGCGTGTGTCTGTGTGTGTGTGTGTGTGTGACTGTGGCCCCTGCGACAGACTGGCGACCAGTCCAGGGGTGTCCCCTGCCTTCGCCCATGAGTAGCCGGGTTAGGCTCCGGCAGCCCCGTGACCCAAAAGGGATAAAGCAGTTCAGAAAAAATGAATCTATAAGGTAAAAGTGGATTTGACAAACGACTTGCCTCAGACAGATCAATCTGGTTGGTATGAGTGTAAATCTATTCATCGATGAAGTTGATTCATTATTTTCATAAAAATCCACCTCAGGTGTGGTTAATCTCACCTTGGAAAAGGTGAGTTCAAATCCACAGCTGGGTCATTCCAAAGACTCAGAAACCCGCTTGACCCGCAGCACCATCAGACATACTGGCTGGTTTGACCCACAACATGTCTCACTCAAACCCCCCAGGTAGAACGGCACGCAGAGACGGATCCTCAAGCACGTCTGGAACAACTAATGGGACTTTAACTACACAACAACCTGGAAAAACCTGCTTTTTCAGTTCAGAGTCTGTGAGGTCTGCAAAGACACTTCTGGTCTACAGGAAACAAACCAAGCTGTGGAAATGGCTGCAAAAAGACAGTTAGTTAGACATTAGTTTTTAAATGAAATGTTCTTATCTTAAAAAATGCCTGACATGCAGAACATCTGTGGAGAGAATCAGCAGCAGACAGGTGGACCTTCATTAGCTCTGGTCTGAGCTGTAGGATGGACAGTCTACAGAGAAGTGGGATATTTTCTGATGAACTTCTGCTCTGGTGCTCCTACACTGCGTGAGAACAGAACACCGAGTCTCCAAAGTCACTTTCTGCTGCTGAGGAGCAACTTCTAATCGTGATTAGTGTTAAAGTAGTTTGAGTGTTTCTCATCAGGGCTGAAGCCCAGTAGAGCGCAGTCACCGTGTTGCTCAGATGCGTCTCATCCACAGACACCACGCTGCGGTGGCCGTCTGCTGCACTAACACGCCTGGACGCTCCATCCTGCCGACTGTCAGCTCAGCCATGATGGCGTTGTTGGAGCGGGAAGCAGGCTAACGCCTTAATCCAAACGGTGGATCCATCCAGCCACAGCCCAACCACGCGTGCAGCGGCAGCCGCTTAGACCTTTGCAATCTGCAAGAGGCGAGGTGTTCAATTCCAGCTCTGAGGGGACCGAGAAGCGTATCTGATGACGGTTTCGATTCTCGTCCTGTTGGAGGACGATGGCGGCCATGACAGGACGCCAGGCAGTCAGCCACTGTGGAGTGGCTTTCATTTCCACACTCACACACGGACAGGGACTGGGGGTGTTGGAGGGGGGGGTGCAGCGGGTGACAGGGTGGAAGATGGGTGGCTGGTTCCCCGCCACCAAAGAAAAAGCCTCTGACTGGATGTCACACTTGAGCTCTCGCCCCCCACCTCAGTCCCTCTGCGCTCGCTCATCACGACTTATCACTGAAACGCAGCCCAGCGCCGTCCCGCTCTACCACGCGCACACACACATATTCAAAGATTCATCCATTTCCCTCCACATTATCTGCCACACACACCAGTCCGTTGGCTCTGTAAGCTGCTTCAGTACATAAATCACACACTTCCAGCCTCTTTCTGACATCTGCTCTAATGTAAACAGCCACAGATCAGCGCCAGGGCACAGCGTCCTCCAAGTGCCTTTATCCAGCTTCAGCCATCTCTTTCCTTCATTTTTTAACAGCACACACGCTGAATGTTTGCAGAAAAATATGTCAACAAATGTCTACAGCCGAAAGATCACAACCAACCAGACAAGGAACTTTCCACAGCGTGGTCAAGGAATCAAACCCACCGCTCTCTGTGCTGCTGAACACATCTAAACGCCGCCTTGGCCTTTCGAAGTGACAGAATCTCAGCTTCAAATTGTGACGATTCACATCCGAGATGGAGGAGCTTTGTTAAACATTCCTGCTGATGAGTGGTCACATCACATCTGTCACTAGATATCCATCAGGAGCTTCCACATGGACATGAATGAGATGCTTTCAGGGGAAAAATCTTGTTCAAATCCGTAAACATGTTTCATAATCTGAAAATGTAGTAGTTTAAGGAACAGATTATTAAGATTCTGATACGGGTTTACTTGTTTGAACTAGAAAGCGGAAAAGTGTTAATTAAAAGTTGTTGAAGTGTTTGATTGAAGTCAAGTTAAATGTCGTTTGTGCCCAAGCTTTAAATCAAATCCCGGTAGAACCTCAGACCTGTTGTCCAGCAGAACCACAGTGAGCTTGGACCATGGGGAGGTCAGTCAGGTAAAGCCTTCATTTCCACAGCTTCTGGGTGACTTTCTTCTTCCTCACTTCCGACGTCTGCTTGCAGAACCGATCCAGGTCTTTGCTGAAAGTGAAACCTTGGACAAAGCTGTCCAGGTGCTGAGCTGAGCAGCTGCCTCTTTGGTAAAAAAGGAGATGACGGCTTGTCTGCCTCGTTCTCTGCTTACTTTGGGCTTGTTTGTGTCTCCTGGTTTGCATCACTCTCTTTCCAGCGGCCCCCGCAGTCAGACAAAAGATTGAATTCGGTCTTCTCTCGGAGGTCACATTCCTCGCTGCCCGACCTTGAAGCCTCACATTTGCTGGCTGACTGCAGGCTTTTTGTCTGATTGCCAAATCAGAGCCGACAGAAAATGACTCTGATGGCAGTGTTACATAAAGGCCTTATATAATGCAGGTTGGTGGTGGGGTCTGCCCCGGCTGAAGTGTTTGTGGATGAGAGTCGGTGATGGAGCTCTCAGCATCGCTTCAGACTCAGAGAAAGACACATCTTCTACTCTTCCGTCAAACTTTCTTCAGATATTCAATTCAATTTCAATTCAATTTTATTTCTATAGCCCAATATCACAGCCACAGCCGCCTCATTGGACTGATATCAGAATATTATAAGAAACAACCAAAAAATCAATCACATAAAAGTAAACAATAGCTGGTTGTTAAACAGACTAAGCTGAACAAACATCTCTGTCCTTACACCCTCCTTTGCGGTGAGGAAAAACTCATAAAAAAAAAACATTTTTTTTTTTTTGGTGGGGGAAAAAAAAAAACTAAGAAACATAAGAAAACATAAGAAACATAAGAAAAATAAACAACA
The DNA here is from genome assembly GCA_016861445.1 of Oryzias woworae. Taxonomy (NCBI): domain Eukaryota; kingdom Metazoa; phylum Chordata; class Actinopteri; order Beloniformes; family Adrianichthyidae; genus Oryzias; species Oryzias woworae. The sequence goes on from BOLG01001596.1 coordinate 17,399, forward strand.
AAATGTTTGAGCAGTGTAGCAGATGGGCTTCATCCAGTAGGAGTTGTGGAAACAGCTGGGTTTGCTGAATGAGCCAGAGGCGAGGTCACGGCCAAAGACAGGAGCACAGGCGAGGCGAGATCACGGCCAAAGACAGGAGCACAGGCGAGGTCACGGCCAAAGACAGGAGCAGGAAGAGCAGAAGGCGAGATCACGGCCAAAGACAGGAGCACAGACAATCCACCTGGAATCAGAAATCTCTCCAGCTCCCCCGTAGGGGGATGGGAAAGAGGGACAACATGTGAATCGCACTGCACCAAACAGAGACATGATAAACCAAATAAAATAAAGCATTGGCAGATGGCAAGTGATGCGATGAGGATTGCAGGTTGGTGGAGTGGGGGTGGGAGAAGGATACAGACCCTGGTTAGGGTAGGGGAGAGGGGGTGGGGGGGTGGGAGAAGGATGCAGACCCTGGTTTCGGGTAGGGGGGAGAGGAAGGGGGGATTGGGGGTGGGAGAAGGATGCAGACCCTGGTTTCGGGTAGGGGGGGAGAGGAAGGGGGGATTGGGGGTGGGAGAAGGATGCAGACCCTGGTTTCGGGTAGGGGGGAGAGGATGGGGGGATTGGGGGTGGGAGAAGATGCAGGGTAGGGGAGAGAGGAAGGGGGGAGGGTGTGGGAGGCAGATGAAGAGTGAGTGGGAGCGAGTCAGTGTGGAAAACCCCATCACAGCAGGTGAGGCAGAGGAGCAGTAAATTAAATATTCTCTAATTGCTAGCTAGCCTGGCAATAAACCTGTCCAAAGAGGAATGTTTTAAACCTAACTTTGAATGTAGAAACTGTGTCAGCCTCTTTTACATGAGCTGGGAGTTTATTCCATAAAACAGGAGCTTGGTGGCTAAAGGCTCTACCTCCAACTGTGCTTTTAGAAATTCTAGGAACCACAAGCAGTCCTGCATTTTGTGAGTGAAGTGTTCTGTTTGGTTGGTAAGGCACTATGAGATCTTTAATATAGGATGGGGTCATCATTATAGGTTAGCAGAAGGATTTTGAACTTGATTCTAGATTCAACTGGGAGCCAGTGAAGTGAAGCTAATACAGGAGTAATGTGTTCTCTTCTGTTGGTTCCTGTTAACAATCTAGCTGCTGCATTTTGAACAAGCTGAAGACTTTTTAAAGAACTTTTAGGACAAGATGCTAGCAAAGAGTTACAGTAATCCAGCCTAGACGTAACAAATGCATGGATGAGTTTTTCAGAATCGCTTCTAGATAATATGTTTCTGATCCTGGAGATATTGCGTAGATGAAAAAATGCAGTTTTACAAGCCTGTGATATGTGAGCCTTAAATGATAAATTCTGGTCAAATAAAACTCCCAGGTTTCTAACTGTGGAATTGGAGGCTATATTTACACCATCCAGGGAGACCATCTGAACAGGTAGGGTATCTCTGAGGTATTTTGGACCTAGTATAATGACCTCAGTTTTTTCTGGGTTTAGGAGGAGGTAATTAACTGCCATCCAAATCTTGATGTCACTAATGCAGGCACTAAGTTTCTCTAAGCGGTCATTCTGGTCAGGTTTAATGGATAGATACAACTGTGTATCATCTGCATAACAGTGAAAATTAATCCCCTGTTTCCTGATTACTTTCCCTAGAGGCAGCATGTAAAGCATAAACAGGATGGGTCCTAGGACTGAGCCCTGTGGGACTCCGTAGCTAACTCGACTATAATGGGAGGAATGTCCATTTACATGAACAAACTGGTACCTATCAGATAAATAGGATTTAAACCACTGAAGGGCAGATCCTCTGATCCCTATGTCATGCTCTAGTCTCTGGAGTAAGATGCTGTGGTCTATAGTGTCGAAGGCTGCGCTAAGATCTAACAGGACCAGAATAGAGATTAATCCCTTTTCTGTGGCCAGTAACATGTCATTAGTGACTCTAACTAGTGCAGTTTCAGTGCTATGGTGAGGTCTGAACCCTGACTGGAAATCTTCAAAGAGGCTATTGTCCTGTAGGTGGCAGTATAGCTGTTTAACTACCACTCTTTCTAATATCTTTGAGATAAAGGGAAGATTTGATATTGGTCTATAATTGGCCAGAATGCCAGTATCTAAACTGGGCTTTTTCAGAAGAGGTTTAACAACTGCATATTTAAAAGACTGTGGCACATAACCTGTTTCTATGGAAGTATTTATAATAGTTAAAATTGATTAATTAATTAAGGGGAAAGTTTCTTTAAAAAGCTTAGTGGGGATTGGGTCTAAAAGACAAGTTGAGCTTTTGGAGGAAGTAATAAGTGATGTTAATTCTGCTGGATCTACAGCAGTGAAGCAGTCTAATGTTACAGAGGTTTCTATAGATGCCTTTGTTTCTACTGTTTTAGCCTGCTCTGAGCTGATAGTAGGGATAACTTTGTTCAGCTTATGTCTAATATTTAGGATTTTACAATCGAAGAATGAAAGAAATTCCTCAGAGCTGAGAGTAGCAGGAATATGTGGTTCCACTGAGCTGTGACTGCTAGTCAGTCTGGCTATAGTACTAAAAAGAAATCTCTGATTATTTCCATTCTGTGCTATTAAAGCTGAATAGTATTGGGTTCTGGCTTTACGCAGAGATTTTTTATCATTTAAAAGGCTATATTTCCAGTTATTCAGGGACTGCTCTGAGCCGGATCGGCGCCATTCTCTTTCTAACTTACGGGTTACTTGTTTAAGAGAACGTGTTTCAGCGTTGTACCACGGTGATACTCGGTTTTGTCTAAATAGTTTTGGTTTCAAAGGAGCAACAACATCAAGTGTTCTCCTGAGGGCCTCCATGGAGTCATCAACAAACTGATCATTTTTTCTGGGACTGACACTATGGGGGCTGCTCTCAGAGTGTTTGCTCAGCATGTTACTAAATATTGGTTGGACTGTAAGTTTAAATTCAGATACAGAACTGTCAGTCAATGTTCTTCTGAGCTGTTCTATATTTATTGGAGCGGTGGAATTCTCTAGAACAAACTGAAAGGTGATTAGAAAGTGATCTGAGAGTATGGGGTTATGAGGGAGCACACTCAGCTGGCTGATCTCTATACCATGAGTTAAAACAAGGTCCAGGGTGTGCTTGTGACAGTGAGTGGGTTCATTTACATTTTGTGTGAAACCAACATTATCTAGTAAAGCTGAGAAAGCATTTCCTAGACAGTCACTGGGATCATCAACATGAATATTAAAATCCCTTACTATTATTATGTAATCAGAATCTAAAACAACAGTTGATAGAAAGTCTGCAAACTCAGTTAGAAATTCAGAGTACGGGCCAGGAGGACGATAAATAATTATAAATGAAACAGATTTTGGAGTTTTCCTGTTTGAGTGATTTATAGACAAAATTATGTTTTCAAAGGAACTATAAATGTGTTTGTCTTTAGTTTTAGGAAGTAAGCTAGACTGTGATATTACTGCTAACCCACCACCTTTCCCAGAAATTCTGGATTTCTGATAGTTATTATAATTAGGAGGTGGTTGCTTCATTTAACCTAACATAGTCATCCTGTTGGAGCCAGGTTTCTGTTAGGGCTAGTAGGCTAAGTTTGTTATCATTCATTAACTCATTGACTAAAAGGGACTTAGAGGAAATGGATCTAATGTTTAGTAAGCCACATTTAATGACATCGTGATTTTGCTTGTTGTTATTGAGAGTATTAGTAGCTTTTACTTTTAGGTTTCTGTATTTCACTCCTTTCACTCACCTTTCAGTACATAAGCTAAAGCTAGCAGCTGCTGGACTAACTCTGTGTTGTTCTGGGGTTTGCTCTGACGCTAAAGGGAACTCAGAGGAGAGTTTTAAACTGCTGCTCTGTGCCCAGAACCTGTCCCTGGGTTGTCAGGTTGTACGGTTAATGCTAGCAGAATTTTACTTAGAGAGAAGAGCGGCGCCGTCAAAAGTGGGATGGATGCCGTCTCTACGCATGAGACTGGGCTTTCCCCAAAACGCACTCCAATTGTCAATAAAGCTAACGCCGTTTTGTGGGCACCATCTAGCTAACCAGCGGTTAAATGATGAAAAGCGGCTGTACATTTCATGACTGACTAGATTTGGGAGGGGACCAGAGAAAATAACAGTGTCTGACATCGACTTAGCAAGTTTACACACAGATTCAACGTTTAATTTAAGAACTTCTGATTGTCTCTGTCGGGCGTTATTACCGCCTGCGTGAATCACAACTCGACGAAACCTGGGTTTATTCTGAGCTAACATTTTAAGGTTTCCTTCTATGTCACCAACTCTGGCTCCCGGATAACACCTGACTGTAGCCGTCGGGAGCTTCACGTGTCTAACTTCAGAGGAGCCGATAACTAGAGTTGACGGTTCATCTGGCATGTTGCAGAGGGGAGAAAACTTATTATGTAGCCGGAGCTTCGGCAGCTCTATGTGTTTACGTTTGGCACTATGCTTCCTTCCCACCTGTACAAACCCATCCTGGGTTTTCCCCGGCTGCTGCCCGGGAGGGGCTTGAGTGTTCGGCAGTTTCGTTCCGGTATTGCCAGCTACACTGCGGGTAATAATCTGGCTAACAGTTTGGCTAACAGGCTTAGCTGCTGTGCGTAGCCGCGCTTCTAGCTGCTCTAACCTGGCCTCCAAGTCTAAAATAAGGCTACACTTAACACATCTACCACTATCATCACTAAAGGAGGCAGGATCATCACTGAACATTTGGCACATGGAGCACGACAGAGAAGTTAAAGCAGACGAGGTGGAGGCCATGCTAGCACTTAGCAAAGGCTAGCGGTGTTTGGCTAAGGGGAAGAAACTATGTCGCAAACTGCTTAGACAGCAGTGGTTAACACAGTGGTTACTCACTAGAATGCTAAAAATAAGACACTCATAATGTTTGAACACCAAACAAGATAACGCTAGGTTAGATATTAACAGAACGGATTCTCAATGACACGAGTAGCAACAACAAAGACCAAACACTGGTTTACGCTCACCCGGAAATGATGTCCTCTGAGGAATGGAGCGTCCTATCTTAGGAGATACTGATGGAAACTCTGAAGAACCAATCAGAAACAGAGATGATTAGCAGATGATCTGAAGGACAAGGACAGGAAAAAGCTGTGCAGTGAGGAGGCTTACAAACACAGAGCAGTTATCATTTACAGGGATGAATTTCAGGCCATGGGGGTAGAGTTCCTCCAGAGGAAACCAGAGTTTTAGTTTGGACTTTAACATCCAGAGCGGCGCAGCCTGAAATGAAGCAAGGCCTCTAAATGGATTTGATGGAAAGACCGTAAAACCACAGAGGAGGATTTAATATCAGAAATGTGATGAATGAGGAGGAGGAAAAGCATCGGCAGGAAGCCGAAGTGAAATCAATCAGGAGTCAAATGGAAATTTATGACTGTTGAGGAGCAGAGAAGACATGTGATGCTCACAGCTGCAGGCTCCAGAAATAACCAGAATGAAATTAAAAAAATCTTATCAGGCTTCATTTTCATCCCAGTTTTGTCATCTTCATGAGTGTGATTACCATCATCAAAATGACAGAACAACGCACAGCTAAATAAATTAAGAGAACATCATAAAAAGCTTGGATTATTCTTTATTTCCTCCCAACAACACAATTAAGGATGAACAGAAAGGAAAGTCTCACTTCAAAGACAAACACAGTAATGACCTCCTCAGTCATCTACAGCACTGCTCATCCTCATCTTCTCTAATGTCACCTTCATCTTCATAACCATCACTATTTACTCCAGCAGCAGGTCTCAGCACCTTCATCATCTGCTCCTTCTGCCTGTCTGACCGATTGATCAGCGTTTGTCATCCAGACGATTCTCAGAACAGGAAATGTCACCAGCTCTTACTGTTGTTTATCTTAGGCTATCTGGACCTTCAGGACTAACATCAGATATTCTGAAGACGTTAGATGGGAGCGATCCCTCAGGACCCGGGCTTTCAGCAAAGTTCTGTTTGTGCAAACGTAGGACCAAAGAAAACATCAGACTCTGTGGGATTTGGTTCCTGCCATGACTCCAAGACCGTTAACCATCCATCCATTATCTGTCCTTTGGTCTCTAAGAGCATCTTGATGCTGCCTTCACACTGTTTCCTGACTCCAATTTGCATCTCATTCACTTCTATTTGGATGTGCGGCGAGTTGGTTGCTCAACGCCTGTTCAAAAATGTGCTCACAGGCTTGACACCACAGATGCGTGTGGGAGGAGCTACGACCAAACGTTTTTAGCGTGATCACCACAAGGATCGGTGTCTATATCTCCTTGTCTGTGTGTGGAAGATCCTGAGAGATCAGGTTTCTTTAGTCTGAAGATCTTTACAAAAACGTAATCCCGTCTCCATGTTTGGGTTCATGACATCATTCAGAGACTCTCCCGGTATGGTGAGTTCCACCATCTACTGCAGGAGCTGCGTCATGATGCTTTCAGCGGTACTTCCGTCTCTCTATGACCCAGTTTGATGACTGGCTGTCCCGCGTTAGTCTGAGGAGGGAAAAACAAAAATAAAATGAAAGGATCTTATTGTTGGTCTCCATAAAAATCAGTAAAATGTCATACAGTTCAGAAGAAGAACAATCAGATTGTGTTGGTGTTGGACTGCATTCTCTGATTGCATCACCAAAGCTGGGTTCCTGATAGCGCCACACTGTCTTTGCCAAAGTTCATACTTTTGAACTCTGGAAGCGCTGCCAGAATGACGCCCCACTCCCAAAGCTTAAGTTGCACCGCTGGCCCTCAGATTGCTTCTGTACTTGGACATAACATTGACGCCTCTGCTGTGCGATTTGTGTTCAATGTGAACGCAGTTTAACGGCTGAAAACAGGCTGGAGGTGCATTCAAGGTAAACGTTGATGGGAGGACTCTCAGCGCGTCACTGAGTTCATGCTCCATGTCTGGGTTTTAGACTGTCCACCCCGCTAAAGGGAACCGCCCAGTCTGTGACCTTTAACCCCCAGTGTTTTCAGCTAAAGGCTGGAAACGTGTCCTGAAAAACATTTTCAAGATTGAAATTTCTTTCTGAATCAATGACAGAGTGAAGATGGATAAAAAAACTAAGGAAGATGTTTCAAAGTTGCTAAAAGTCTGAACGTTAATAAAAGGTTTACTGAAGTTCTAACATTCAAACCCTCATGTTTTTGAAAGTTCTACCAAATTATTTACAATAAGCATAAAGAACTACAAGACACAACTGCGGCGATTGATCTCTACGGCTCTGCATGGCCTGGACACCCCAGAAACCCACAGAACCCATACTGGTCAGCCCTCATATGGTGCATGTGACTGAGGCTTCCGTTACACTTGAATGTTTGAATGAAAGATCATCAATGTTGGGTGAAAGTCTCATAGATGATGCTTTTCCTGAATGAGCATCATTTCTTTTTCATTTCTGGAGTTTTCACTGGTTGACAGAACCTTCACCACCTGGTTCTTCCTTAAGCGACAGCCTCGCTTTAGTCCTTCAACAGGACTTCTCTCTGTTTGATGAATTTTCCTGTGGGATTCTGATCCCGACCATGGAGATTTAATGGGACTGATGTTCTGACTCGACTCGCTCTTCCTCACTGAACGTCAAACCAGCCAATCACACACGCTGTGATTTTATGATCAAAGATCTGAACTGAGTCTGGGTCCAGTTTGTCCAGAGAAACTGGATTCATCTGTTTGAACTTTGACCCACAACCATCTGCAGCTTGGTTGAGCTCCACAGCTGCAGGAAAGAAGCTGCGGTTTGCAGAGTGAAGGTCAACCGTCTCATCCAGACCATCAGAACAGCATTTACCTGAAAGGAACCCTGGAAACTAAACCAACGTGTTCACCAATTAGATCAGTTCCTTTAAATTGATGTTCTGTCAATCTGCTTTCAATGTAGAAAAGTTGGAACTTCTGGTTCTTCTAAGTGAGGAAAGCTGATCTAGCTGCCGTAGTTCTGACTTGCAGGAAACCCTGAGGCTGTGTCCTAAAGCGACTGGAGGAAAACTGCAGCTTCAGGTATTGATCTGCTCTTTATTTACTCACAGCGTTTTTTGACACACTTTAAATATTAGAATTGGGTTTGGATCAGTGACGGGCTCACCTACTCAGCCTCCCGTCCACTGAAGCTAATTATTACCAGCATGTGTGCAGCGACACCTCATCTATCACCGCAGATTCAAACCGGCAGCTCTGACTGCTGCATAAGCAGAAGCTGAGGCAAATTAAAAACACTTCTGTACACACACACACACCGTCCATCTCTGACCGAGTCACCGTTCAGTCAGACAGCGCGGAGTCAGCACTTTGACCACAGCGCACAAACACACAGAAACACACACGTCCAGACACACAAAGAGAAAAATAAACATAATTACAGGCAAGCACAAAACAACACTCACCCATTGTTTGTTTTGTGATTCCAGCAGCAGTTGGGCAGAGGTCCTCCCCTGCAGTTTCATCTGTCTGCATCTGTGCAGATGCACAAACTTGTGTTTATGCTAATCTGAGAAATGATCAGGTCAGTCCTGAAAGTATCACCTGTAAAAAGGTATTTTCAGGTCAGTGACCTCACAGGCACCTCCGACACGGCAGATGAAGACTTCTCCTCATCATTACTTCTATCACAAGAGATGAAACAGAGGTGAGAACATTTTCAAACAAGGAAAGGATCATTGGAAATCCATCAGGAGACGGTGCAGGTCGTTCCTGCACAGCCACCATCACACTCCTGCTCTCATCCTCGGAGATCAAAGCCTGACTCCTGAACATTTCCTGTGACACTGTCACCCTGAAAACTGTACTCTGACACAGTCTGGAACACTGATTAGCATTAAAACTCCATCTGGGTTTAAACTCACAAAATCAGACGAAGAGATGGAGGAAAGAAGCAGAGATCTGAGACTGGATGATTCTGAATGACCTCAAAGCCATGATACACTTCATCTGAGATTAGCCTTCATTAAAACTCATTATTTCTGTTCGTCAAACTTTGAAAACTGTTTATGAAAACTTTAGAACGCCTCCCTGAGGAGGTATGGACAGAGGAATGAACGAACGGATGGATGAACGAACGAACGAAAGGACGGACGGATGGATGGATGGATGGATGGATGGATGGATGGATGGATGGATGGATGGATTGATGAATAAAACAAACGGATGGATGGATGGTTGAACAAACAAACGGATGAATGGATGGTTGAACAAACAAACGGATGAATGGATGGATGGATGGATGGTTGATTGGATGGATGGATGGATGGATGGATGGATGGATGGATGGATGGATGGACGGACGGACGAACGAACGAACGGATGGATGGATGGTTGATTGGATGGATGGATGGATGAACAAACGAACGGATGGATGGATGAACAAACAAACGGATGAATGGATGGATGGATGGTTGATTGGATGGATGGATGGACAGAAGAAGTGCTTGAGCAGAGTTGTCCGTGTTCTCCCACAGGTGCTTCTGATGATTCAGCCTTGTGGGCGGGGCCAAATGATCGTTTTTTCCAAATATTTAGATTTGAAATGTGTATTCACCGTTTGTATTTGCGTTCACATCAAATCACATTCAAATGACACATTTAGCACATTAGGAAATCCCTCCGTCGGTGGTAAAGTAAAAACGTTAGAGTCGTCTAAATCTGTCAGTGAATACTCATTTTCGTGAGCGTTTTTCCTCGCCGTTGGGATGCAGCTGTGTTTGTGTCATCTGCATGTTAGTGGGAGTTTGCAGCTTTCTTCTTTTGGCTGCAGTTCTGTTCGCAGTGAATGCTAACTCTCAGCAGGCTTCTAGTTCAGTCCGCCCCTCTGACCTCACAGCTTCATCAATCCAGGGCTAAATGCAGCCTTTTGTGCATGTTTGCGTGTACAGCATCTGAACTACAGCAGTTAGTGCTCCAGCAGGAGGTCGTGGGATTCATAGGTGGAAAGCAAATCCTCACAACATTTTAAAAACTTGGAGAGCACTTCTACCTAATTGAGTCTGAAGGACGAGCCTGCTTTCAGGTGTGTTCACCTGACCCCCCCTCTGCTCTCGCATCTGCCCTCATGCTGTTAGCGCTGTAAGCAACACCACGCGTGAAACAGGTGTGTTTGTGCTGCCGGAGCTTCACAAGCTGCCATCTCCAAGGAGCACTTAGAAGAAGAAAGAAAGCTCAAACTTTGAAAGAGTTTCTCTCAGAAATCAGTCTCTTTTGTGGACGGCAGAGTTCTGACAAGCGGGATTGTGAAGATGAACGCGCCAGCCTCCATCTGATCATCACAAACATTTCCTTTCTCCATTTTGCTCTCATCTTCCTGCGTCTAACAGCTTCCATGGTTCACAAAACAGTCATCTCCAATCACCCGTTTCACATGATTGCCTAATTATTCCTTTTCATTTGTGTTGCATATCTTATTCATCTTTTCATTCTTCTGTTCAGCCGCAGACATCGGGAAGTCTGTTTTGTGATTTTTTTTTGCCTCCTCTGTTTTGCTGCTTTCCTTCTGTTTCGCTTGTGGCTCTTTAAATTCTGTCACCTTCCTCTCCTCTGGCTTGTTTTCCGGCGCTGCCTCGTTCTCCTTCAGTTATGCAGGCAAACCGGGAGCTCAAGCTGTCATCTGCATGGATGCACAGATCCCTGTGCGCCCTCAGAGGGCAGGTGAGATTTACATGAAGGCTTTGTCCAAATATCCTTCTGCTGGCATCATGAGCAGCAGGAGCGTCACGCATGGTCAGCCCGCCGGGGCCGAGCCAGACCTCTCACCTTGTGTCGGCTTCTCGAGCTGTTTCTCGGACAAATGGACTTCCGTCCTCCAAGGTCGTCCTGGATACTGACCACCGACTCCAGATCTCAGACCAAAATATGAAGAACTAGCAGCTGCGTCCACCTGCTGCTCCGACCTGTCAAGGCTGTTTTCAAAATGGCTGCTTTTCAGTGTGTTTTGTATCCATAGCAACCATTACCTGCTTTGGTCACCTGGGGGGGACAAACAGTTCTATGTAGTTGTTAGAAGAATTTTCAAAAGTAAATTTCCTGATTTCCTTGGCGATAGAGCTTTTCTAGACCACACCCACAATCCTTGTCTGTTCATCTCATTTGACATATTGTTTTGTTCAGCTTGATCCAGAGATTCATGGATTAGATTTTCCCCAAATTCCAGTCATGTCAGTAATGTATGAGCAACAGATGAACTCCGCTTTTGTGAGCTCACCACGCTAATGCTGTTTCGAATCTAAAACGTGTTTTTTAACTTGTCCTATCCAGCAGCTGAGCAGACAGAGCTGAAGGCCTCTTGTGTTGGACACATGTTACTGTTACAGTAGCTATGGATCTTCAGACACACAGGGTGTTTATTTGTATAAACCCCTTTTGGATTTGAGGCTAAACTTTATTTAAATTCTGTTCGTAACCTTTTCTTGTTGGACAGGATGGAAAAGAAGAAGAGAGTGGGATACTAGAGATGGGGGTACGGGTATAAAGGAAAGAGGAAGAAAAAGGGGGATAAAGAGGTTGGTGGATGATTACAGTGTGTGTGTGTGTGTGTGTGTGTGTGTGTGTGTGTGTGTGTGTATATGTGTGTGATTGCAGGTTCGGTTCCCGCTCTGCTTGCTCATATGTTAAAGTGTCCTTAGGCAAAACACTTAACCCCACATTGGTCCTGGTGGTTGTGGGATGGTGTCAGAGTTCAGCTGCAGAGTTACCATCAGTGTGTGAAAGTGTTTATGGATAAATGGGCAGTGGCTGGCTTAAAGAAAGTGTTATATCAGTAAACGCCATTTACCAGATAGATTACCAATGCATGATGTCTTTTATTTTGAAAATCAAGCAGTTTACTTGGGGTGGGTGTGTTTTGTTTTCTGTCTCCTAGAATTGATGTCTGCTCCATAAGTTTTAATGACAATTCAAATTCAGGTTGTCTCAATCTGCAACAGAGACAGTAACAAACAATCAAAGGAAGTTTGTAAAATGATGTGTGTGCGTGTGTGCGTGGTGTGTGCATGTGTGCGTGTGTGTGTGTGCGTGGTGTGTGTGTGCGTGTGTGTGTGTGCGTGTGTGTGTGCGGGTGTGCGGGTGTGTGTGTGCTTGTGTGTGTGTGTGTGGGTGTGTGGATTGTGCTGTTGGTTTTTGTCAGTTCCATCCCTTGGTTTGATCCACGCTTGTCTTCTACGGCTGTGGAGCAGTGGAAAGGGCAGTCTGCCTGTGATCGAAGGATTGCAGGTTCAATTCCCGCCTTGCCCACCCATGTGTCAAAGTGTCCTTGGGCAAGACACTGAACCCCACATTGCCTCTGATGGATGGTTGGCACCAGTGTTCGGCAGCGGTGCCGCCATCAGTGTGTGAATGTGACTGTAAAGCGCTTTGGGCCTTCAATGAAGGTAGAAAAGCACTATATAAGTATACGCCATTTACCATTCATTTGAGTTCATTCCCCTCAGTCTTTTTGAGCCTCTGGTGTCCACATCTTCATTTTCAGGTTGTCTGTTTGTCTCTCTGTTGTTTCTCCTTCATGTCGTGGTTGTTGTCATCTTCACAATCATGTACAGTATGAAAGGTTTTGGTCTCTTCCATCAGTCCTGGTTTCTGACAGCCTGTCTGCAGAGATCCGCTCACGCTGATGCTTCTGCAGGACCAGCAGCCTCCTGAATATAAAGCACATCCGTATCATTTCCAGATCTCCTCCTTTCTCAAACCATCACACCCCCCCTGTGCTCAGTGGGGGGGGTCACTCATTAAGTTCTAACTTTATCTTTTGATGAACAGTTGCTGATAAAATGTGACCATTCTTGACCATCTGTATATGTTTGCTCTTCTTTGGGCAGGAAATTGTTCCCAGACATTGGATTTCTGTCATTAGATGAGCTGTGAAGAGTCTTTATTTGCTTTAAAGTTCATCTTTTCTCTGAAGCTTTTTTATCATTTCTTTAGAACCTTTTTTGAGCATCTGTCTTGGAAGTTGGACTTTTCAAACAGTTTCTGATTCTGAAACATGAGTGCGGTTCTGCCTGTTGGTCTGTTTGATGAATTCCTTTGAGTTCAAATGAAGAAGTGCTTCACATCAAAATGTGCTCAGGAGCGCGGGCGCCGTGGCGGCAGCACAACTCTCTTTTTGCTTTGTCATGGTTTGTTGAGCATCTGCCACTTTCACAAGTTTGGGACATTTTTCAGATCAAATTTTTCTTAGTGAACTTCCCAGTTTTGGAGCTTTTGGAAGCAAACTCCAAAACCTGAGAAAGACTGACACCCCCCTTTAGAAAAAGAAAGAGATGAGGGATTGCTGAAAGGATATTTCAAGAGTTGGATAAAAACCAAAACATTTCAAAGCAGAGATGCAAAGCCTTTTTTTATTGAGAATATGATAAAGGTGGTGTTATTCCGCTCATTATTTCTAAAGTTGCATATTCAGCCACTTATAAACAAAGTGAAAAAGTGTGTTTTTCTGGAGAGTGGGGGCAGTGGAAGTGATGAAAGGCTGCACACTGAGGATTAAGTAAAGCAATCCTCCACACATGGCTGCTGTTTTATTAATGCTCTTCTTTAATAATGCATACATTTGTTTGGGTATGCATGAGAAAAAAAACCACAGCAATGAGGCCTGATGAAGTGGGGATGACCCTTCTGCTCTCTCTGCCGCTTCTTCCAATTTAATTACCAACCAAAACATGACTGCTTGCTTACGGCTTTGGCAGCTCTGCCTGCAGGAGCCCAGGAGGAGGAAGAGGAGGAGGAGGAGGAGGGTGATGAAGGCAGAGATTCAGGGCACTGGGGGGAGGGGGGTATGTGGGGGTTCAACTAAGAAAGAGCCACAAAATCAGACTATAGAAGATGAAGCCCCAAACAAACACAATCCTGTGTGTCTGTGTGCAGAACCCACAGACTGTCTATGAGAACTGGACTGACTGTGTGCCCCCCCTCTACTAAAATGGTTTACTTCTGGCTTCGACCAAAAAAAGTCAGTTCGGTTGCCTTTTTTCACAATCTGGACGCTGCCGGGTCAAACCCAGACATTGTCAGTAAACAGTGATCGGTCTGAGTCAACGTTCTATGGCAACCTCTCTCACCAATCAGGCGGGAGCTTGTTGGAGGTGAATGTTTGTCTCTCATAAACCCTCAGCCATGACAAACCGGTCACTCTAATGGAGACATGCGTTCTGTAATGGGAGTTGATCATCAACTCCTGCTGATCTTTTGGACTGAGATGGTTTGAGCAAAACTCCTTCAGGAACCTGCAGAACATTAGGTCAGAGCTGCAGGCAGCAGGAATGGAGCACAGGTACCAACCTCCAGTCCTCCATGACCAGTTTTCTTGAAACTGACCTTCATTCTAGCTTCTTATTGAGAAACTTCACCTGGTCAGGTAATGACCAGAAGTTTGATATTAGAAGAGCGCTGGTCCCCGAGGACAGGGGTTTGAAACCTCTGCAGAAACAAGCGTGCAGCTGAAGGTAAACGGAGGGACTGTGGTAACTTCCTGAAGTTAGCTGTAACTTACAGGTTTTGTGTTTTGGGAGAGTTTCATTAAAAAAGAAAAGTCTGAGCCAGAACATTGTGCTGTCAGAACATCTGACCCGTCTGATGGGGTTTCCTGTCATGTTTATCTCAGTCTGACTTTCTTTATTTCTTCATTTGACTGGAATTCTTTTTAGATTTTAGCATCATGTTCAGTGTGTTAAACATTCTGCTTTACATTTCTGCCAACTCAGCACAGTTTGTCCTGATCTGGAATTCTCCACAAACCAGTGCATCACCCAGGCAAACACCAGAAGAGAAGCTCAAGCCAGTCTGAATCTTCAGAACCGAACCAGAACTCTGCAGAGCTGCAGCTGCTCAGCTAAACTTGATGTTTTGGTGAAGATCAGCTCGCAGAATGGAGCTGATTTTTAAAGGGAACCGACCATTTGTCCTTTTGTCTGCCGGGTTCAAAACTAAATAAGAACCTCCCTAAAAGACATTATTCCCCGTCATTACAATAAGAAGGATTATAATTGTCCTCCTGCAATTACCTTCCCCCCCTCCAGAGGCTGTGTCACTGGGAATGATTGGCCTCTAATATTAAGCCAAATACATTTAATCAGCCAGAGCAGGTTCCTCATGCTGTATAATCACACTTGCAATTAAAAATGTATTACATCTTTGAATGTTAGTCCATGCAGAGAAGCCAGGGCGACGGACCGCTCGGCCAGCCTGATTAGCATTATTGGAGTGGAGAGTTTGAACTTCCTGCGAACAGCTGGCAGATCCACCGCTGCCCTGCTGTCAGTCATCTTTAGTTCAACAGAACCTGCAGAGTTTTCAGACGGTCCAGGTGAAGAAGGAGGAAAAGATCTGGTGAAACGGTGAGCAGAGGGAGCAGCAGTCCAGGTGGAGGCGGAGCGACACGGCGTGTTCGGGCACATGAAGGGGACAGGTGTGACTCAGAATAGAGGCAAAGCTCCACTGACGAAGTCTGGATACGTGCACACCAGAGAAACGCTGTTTTTTTCTATTAGTGTATTTTCGAGTGTGTGTGTTTGTATCGGCGTGTGTTTGTATCGGCGTGTGTTTGTATCGGTGTGTGTTTGTATCGGTGTGTGTGTTTGTATCGGTGTGTGTTTGTATCAGCGTGCGTTTGTATCGGCGTGTGTTTGTGTCGATGTGTGTTCGAATTGGCGTGTGTTCGTTTGGGCGTGTGTTTGTATCACCGTGTTCGTATCGGTGTGTGTTTGTATCGGTGTGTGTTTGTATCGGCGTGTGTTTGTATCGCCGTGTGTTTGTATCGCCGTGTGTTCGTACCGGCGTGTGTTTCGTATCGCCGTGTGTTTGTATCAGTGTGTGTGCTCGTATCGCCGTGTGTTTGTATTGCCGTGTGTTTGTATCGCTGTGTGTTCGTATCGCCGTGTGTCCGTATCGGCGTGTGTCCGTATCGGCGTGTGTACGTATCGGCGTGTGTACGTATCGCCGTGTGTTTTCATATCGCCGTGTGTTCGTATCGGCGTATCCGTATCGGCGTGTGTCCGTATCGGCGGGTGTAAGTATCAGCGTGTGTTCGTATATGTGTGTGTGTTTGTATCAGCGTGTGTTCGTACCGGCGTGTGTTCGTATCGCCGTGTGTTTGTATCAGCGTGTGTTCGTATCGGCGTGTGTTTGTATATCCGTGTGTTTGTATCAGCGTGTTCGTATCGGCGTGTATTTGTATCTGTGTGTGTTTGTATCGGCATGTGTTTGTATCGCCGTGTGTTTGTATCACCCGTGTGTTTGTATCAGTGTGTGTGTTTGTATCAGTGTGTGTGTTTGTATCGCCGTGTGTTCGTATCGCAGTGTTTTCGTATCGGCTCTGTGTTCGTATCACCGTGTGTTCGTATCGCCGTGTGTTCGTATCGCCGTGTGTTTGTATCGGCGTGTGTTCGTATCGCCGTGTGTTTGAATCAGTGTGTGTGTATCGGCGTGTGTTCGTACCGGTGTGTGTTCGTATCACCGTGTGTTCGTATATGTTTGTACCGCCGTGTGTTCGTATATGTTTGTATCGGCGGTGCGTCTTTTAGCGACGGGTGTTTGTATCGGCGTGTGTTTGTATCAATGTGTGTCTTTGTATTGCTGTGTTTGTATCAGAGTGTGTGTTTGTATCTGTGTGTGTTTGTATCGGCATGTGTTTGTATCGCCGTGTGTTTGTATCAGCGTGTGTTTGTATCAGTGTGTGTTGTTTGAATCGCCGTGTGTTCGTATCGCCGTTTTTTCGTATCGCCACCTGTGTTCTTATCACCGTGTGGTTCGTATCGCCGGTGTGTTTGTATCGGCGTAGTGTTTGTATCGGCGTGTGTTTGAATCGCCGTGTGTTTGAATAAGTGTGTGTGTATCGCCGTGTGTTCGTATATGTTTGTATCGGCGTGCGTTTTTTAGCGACGGGTGTTTGTATCGCCGTGTGTTTTTGCCGGTGTGTGTTTGTATCAGTGTGTGTTGGTATCTGCGTGTGTTGTGTATTCGTGGTGTCGTATCGGCGTGTGTTTGTATAGCCGTGTGTTCGTATCGAGCGTGTGTGTTTGTATCGGCGGTGTTTGTATCAATTGTGTCTTTGTATTGCTGTGTTTGTATCAGAGTGTGTGTTTTGTATCTGTGTGTGTTTGTATCTGTGTGTGTTTTGTATCGCCGTGTGTTTGTATCAGCGTGTGTTTGTATCAGTGTGTGTGTTTGTATCGCCGTGTGTTCGTATCGCCGTTTTTCGTATCGCCCTGTGTTCTTATCACCGTGTGTTCGTATCGCCGTGATGTTTTGTATCGGCGTGTGTTGTATCGGCGTGTGTTTGAATCGCCGTGTGTTTGAATCAGTGTGTGTGTATCGCCGTGTGTTTCGTAGATGTTTGTATCGGCGTGCGTTTTTTTAGCGACGGGTGTTTGTATCGCCGTGTGTTTGTGCCGGTGTGTGTTTGTTCAGTGTGTGTTGGTATCTGCGTGTGGTTGGTATTCGTGTGTTCGTAATCGGCGTGTGTTTGTAATCGGCGTGTGTTTGAATCGCCGTGTGTTTGAATCAGTGTGTGTGTATCGCCGTGTGTTCGTAGATGTTTGTATCGGCGTGCGTTTTTTAGCCGGACGGGTGTTGTATCGCCGTGTGTTTGTGCCGGTGTGTGGTTGTATCAGTGGTGTGTTGGTTATCTGCGTGTGTTTGTATTCGTGTGTTCGGTATCGGCGGTGTGGTTTGTATCTGTGGTTGTGTTTGTATCGCCGTGTTGTTTGTATCAGCGTGTGTTTGTATCAGTGTGTGTGTTTGTATCGCCGTGTGTTCGTATCGCCGTTTTTTCGTATCGCCCTGTGTTCTTATCACCGTGTGTTCGTATCGCCGTGTGTTTGTAATCGGCGTGTGTTTGTATCGGCGTGGTGTTTGAATCGCCGTGTGTTTGAATCAGTGGTGTGTGTATCGCCGTGTGTTCGTAGATGTTTGTATCGGCGTGCGTTTTTTAGCGACGGGTTGTTTGTATCGCCGTGTGTTTGTGCCGGTGTGTGTTTGTATCAGTGTGTGTTGGTATCTGCGTGTGTTTGTATTCGGGTGTTAGTATCGGCGTGTGTTTGTATCGGTGTGTGTTTGTATCAATGTGTGTTCGGTATCTGCGTGTGTTTGTATTCGTGTGTTTCGTATCAGCGTGTGTTGTATAGCCGTGTGGTTTGTATCTGTGTGTGTGTTCGTATCGGCGTGTGTTTGTATCAGTGTGTGTGTGTTTGTATTGGTGTGTGTACGTATCGGCGTGTGTTTTGTATTGCCGTGTGTTTGTATCAGCGTGTGTTCGTATCGGCTTGTGTTTGTATCGCCGTTGTGTTCGTATCGGCGTGTGTTTTGTATAGCCGTGTGTTTGTATCAGCGTGTTCGTATCG
Organism: Oryzias woworae; assembly: GCA_016861445.1. Taxonomy (NCBI): domain Eukaryota; kingdom Metazoa; phylum Chordata; class Actinopteri; order Beloniformes; family Adrianichthyidae; genus Oryzias; species Oryzias woworae. The sequence goes on from BOLG01001596.1 coordinate 35,695, forward strand.
GCGTGTGTTTGTATCTGTGTGTGTTTGTATCGGCATGTGTTTGTATTGCCGTGTGTTTGTATCAGCGTGTGTTTGTATTGCCGTGTGTTTGTATTGCCGTGTGTTTTGTATCAGCGTGTGTTTGTATCAGTGTGTGTGTTTGTATCGGTGTGTGTTTGTATCAGTGTGTGTTCGTATCTGCGTGTGTTTGTATTCGTGTGTTCGTATCAGCGTGTGTTTGAATAGCCGTGTGTTTGTATTGGTGTGTGTTCGTATCGGCGTGTGTTTTGTATCAGTGTGTGTGTGTTTGTATTGGTGTGTGGTACGTATCGGCGTGTGTTGTATTGCCGTGTGTTTGTATCAGCGTGTTTCGTATCGGCGTGTGTTTGTATCTGTGTGTGTTGTATCAGTGTGTGTTGTATCGCCGTGTGTTCGTATCGCCGTGTTTTCGTATTGCCCTGTGCTCGTATCACCGTGTGTTCGTATCGCCGTCTGTTTGTATTGGTGTGTGTTTGTATCGGCGTGTGTTCGTATCGCTGTGTGTTTGAATCAGTGTGTGTGTATCGATGTGTGTTCGTACCGGTGTGTGTTCGTATCGCCGTGTGTTCGTATATGTTTGTATCGGCGTGCGTTTTTTTAGCGACGGTTGTTGTATCGGCGTGTGTTTGCATCAATGTGTGTCTTTGTATCGCTGTGTTTGTATCAGTGTGTGGTGTTTGTATCTGTGTGTGTGTATCGGCATGTGTTTGTATCGCTGTGTGTTTGTATCAGCGTGTGTTCGTATCGGCGTGTGTTTGTATCGGTGTGTGTTTGCATCAGTGTGTGTTCGTATCTGCGTGTGTTTGTATTCGTGTGTTCGTATCAGCGTGTGTTTGTATAGTCGTGTGTTTGTATCGATGTGTGGTCGTATCGGCTTGTGTTTGTATCGCCGTGTGTTCGTATCGGCCGTGTGTTTGTATAGCCGTGTGTTTGTATAGCCGTGTGTTTGTATCAGCGTGTTCGTATTGGCGTGTATTTGTATCTGTGTGTGTTTTGTATCGGCATGTGTTTGTATCGCCGTGTGTTTGTATCACCGTGTGTTTGTATCAGTGTGTGTGTTTGTATCAGTGTGTGTGTTTGTATCGCCGTGTGTTCGTATCGCCGTGTTTTCGTATCGGCTCTGTGTTCGTATCACCGTGTGTTCGTATAGCCGTGTGTTTGTATCGGTGTGTGTTTGTATCGGCGTGTGTTTGTATCGCCGTGTGTTTGAATCAGTGTGTGTGTATCGCCGTGTGTTCGTAGATGTTTGTATCAATGTGTGTCTTTGTATTGCTGTGTTTGTATCAGAGTGTGTGTTTGTATCTGTGTGTGTTTGTATCTGTGTGTGTTTGTATCGCCGTGTGTTTTGTATCAGCGTGTTGTTTGTATCAGTGTGTGTGTTTGTATCGCCGGTGTGTTCGTATCGCCGTTTTTTCGTATCGCCCTGTGTTCTTATCACCGTGTGTTCGTATCGCCGTGTGTTTGTATCGGCGTGTGTTTGTATCGGCGTGTGTTTGAATCGCCGTGTGTTTGAATCAGTGTGTGTGTATCGCCGTGTGTTCGTAGATGTTTGTATCGGCGTGCGTTTTTTAGCGACGGGTGTTTGTATCGCCGTGTGTTTGTGCCGGTGTGTGTTTTGTATCAGTGTGTGTTGGTATCTGCGTGTGTTTGTATTCGTGTGTTCGTATCGGCGTGTGTTTGTATCGGCGTGTGTTTGAATCGCCGTGTGTTTGAATCAGTGTGTGTGTATCGCCGTGTGGTTCGTAGATGTTTGTATCGGCGTGCGTTTTTTAGCGACGGGTGGTTTGTATCGCCGTGTGTTTGTGCCGGTGTGTGTGTTTGTATCAGTGTGTGTTGGTATCTGCGTGTGTTTGTATTCGTGTGTTCGTATCGGCGTGTGTTTGTATCTGTGTGTGTTTGTATCGCCGTGTGTTTGTATCAGCGTGTGTTTGTATCAGTGTGTGTGTTTGTATCGCCGTGTGTTCGTTATCGCCGTTTTTTCGTATCGCCCTGTGTTCTTATCACCGTTGTGTTCGTATCGCCGTGTGTTTGTATTCGGCGTGTGTTTGTATCGGCGTGTGTTTGAATCGCCGTGTGTTTTGAATCAGTGTGTGTGTATCGCCGTGTGTTCGTAGATGTTTTGTATCGGCGTGCGTTTTTTAGCGACGGGTGTTTGTATCGCCGTGTGTTTTGTGCCGGTGTGTGTTTGTATCAGTGTGTGTTGGTATCTGCGTGTGTTTTGTATTCGTGTGTTCCGTATCGGCGTGTGTTTTGTATCGGTGTTGTGGTTTGTATCAATGTGTGTTCGTATCTGCGTGTGTTTGTATTCGTGTGTTCGTATCAGCGTGTGTTTGTATAGCCGTGTGTTTGTATCGGTGTGTGTTCGTATCGGCGTGTGTTTGTATCAGTGTGGTGTGTTTGTATTGGTGTGTGTACGTATCGGACGTGTGTTTGTATTGCCGTGTGTTTGTATCAGCGTGTGTTCATATCGGCTTGTGTTGTGTATCGCCGTGTGTTCGTATCGGCGTGTGTTTGTATATGGCCGTGTGCTTTGTATCAGCGTGTTCGTATCGGCGTGTGTTTTTGTATCTGTGTGTTGTTTGTATCGGCATGTGTTTGTATTGCCGTGTGTTTTGTATCAGCGTGTGTTTGTATTGCCGTGTGTTTGTATTGCCGTGTGTTTGTATCAGCGTGTGTTTTGTATCTGGTGTGTGTGTTTGTATCGGTGTGTGTTTGTATCAGTGGTGTGTTCGTATCTGCGGTGTGTTGTATTCGTGTTCGTATCAGCGTGTGGTTGAATAGCCGTGTGTTTGTATTGTGTGTGTTCGTATCGGCGTGGGTTTGTATCAGTGTTGTGTGTTTGTATTGGTGTGTGTACGTATCGGCGTGTGTTTGTATGCCGTGTGTTTGTATCAGCGTGTTCGTATCGGCGTGTGTTTGTATCTGTGTGTGTTTGTATCAGTGTGTGGTTTGTATCGCCGTTGTGTTCGTATCGCCGTGTTTTCGTATTGCCCTGTGCTCGTATCACCGTGTTGTGTTCGTATCGCCGTCTGTTGTATTGGTGTGTTGTTTGTATCGGCGTGTGTTCGTATCGCGTGTGTTTGAATCAGTGTGTGTGTATCGACGTGTGTTCGTACCGTGTGTGTGTTCGTATCGCCGTTGTTCGTATATGTTTGTATCGGCGTGCGTTTTTTAGCGACGATGTTGTTTGTATCGCGTGTGTTTGCATCAATGTGTGTCTTTGTATCGCTGTGTTTTGTATCAGTGTGTTGTGTTTGTATCTGTGTGTTTGTGTATCGGCATGTGTTTGTATCGCTGTGTGTTTGTATCAGCGTGTGTTTCGTATCGGCGGTGTGTTGTTGTATCGTGTGTGTTTGCATCAGTGTGGTTTCGTATCTGCGTGTGTTGGTATTCGTGTGTTCGTATCAGCGTGTGTTTGTATAGTCGTGTGTTGTATCGATGTGTGTTCGTATCGGTCTTGTGTTTGTATCGCCGTGTGTTCGTATCGGCGTGTGTTTGTATAGCCGTGTGTTTGTATAGCCGGGTGTTTGTATCAGCGTGTTCGTATTGGCGTGTATTTGTATCTTGTGTGTGTTTGTATCGGCAAGTGTGTTTGTATCGCCGTTGTTGTGTGTATCACCGTGTGTTTGTATCAGGTGTGTGTGTTTGTATCAGTGTGTGTGTTTGTATCGCCGGTGTTCGTATCCCGTGTTTTCGTATCGGCTCTGTGTTCGTATCACCGTGTGTTCGTATGCGCCGTGTGTTTTGTATCGGTGTGTGTTTGTATCGGCGTGTGTTTTGTAATCGCCGTGTGTTTGAATCAGTGTGTGTGTATCGGCGTGTGTTCGTACCGGTGTGTGTTCGTATCGCCGTGTGTTCGTATATGTTTGTATCGCCGTGTGTTCAGTATATTGTTTGTATCGGCGTGCGTCTTTTAGCGACGGGTGTTTTGTATCGGCGTGTGTTTGTATCAATGTGTGTCTTTGTATTGCTGTGTTTGTATCAGAGTGTGTGTTGTATCTGTGTGTGTTTGGTATCGGCATGTGTTTTATCGCCGTGTGTTTGTATCAGCGTGTGTTTGTATCAGTGTGTGTGTGTGTATCGCCGTGTGTTCTGTATCGCCGTTTTTTCGTATCGCCCTGTGTTCTTATCACCCGTGTGTTCGTATCGCCGTGTGGTTTGTATCGGCGTGTGTTTGTATCGGCGTGTGTTTGAATCGCCATGTGTTTGAATCAGTGTGTGTGTATCGCCGGTGTGTTCGTATATGGTTTGTATCGGCGTGCGTCTTTTAGCGACGGGTGTTTGTATCGCCGTGTGTTTGTGCCGGTGTGTGTTTGTATCAGTGTGTGTTGGTATCTGCGTGTGTTTGTATTCGTGTGGTTCGTATCGGCGTGTGTTTGTATAGCCGTGTGTTCGTATCGGCGTGGTGTTTGTTATCGGTGTGTGTTTGTATCAATGTGTGTTCGTATCTGCGTGTGTTTGTATTCGTGTGTTCGTATCACAGCGTGTGTTTGTATCGCCGTGTGTTCGTATCGCCGTGTGTTTGTATAGCCGTGTGTTTGTATCAGCGTGTTCGTATCGGCGTGTGTTTGTATCAGCGTGTGTTCGTATCGGCGTGTTTGTATCAGCGTGTGTTCGTATCGGCGTGTTTGTATCGGCCTGTGTTCATATCGGCGTGTTTGTATCTGTGTGTTTTTGTATCGGCATGTGTTTGTATCGCCGTTTGTTTGTATCAGCGTGTGTTCGTATCGGCGTGTTTGTATCAGCGTGTGTTCGTATCGGCGTGTGTTTGTTATCGGTGTGTGTTTGTATCAGTGTGTGTTCGTATCGGCATTTGTTTGTATCGCCGTGTGTTCGTATCGGCGTGTGTTCGTATCGCCGTGTTTTCGTATCGCCCTGTGTTCGTATCGCCGTGTGTTCGTATCGCCGTGTGTGTCTGTATCGGCGTGTGTTACGTAATCGGCGTGTGTTCGTATCGCCGCCTGTGTGTTTGTATCAGTGTGTGTGTTTGTATCGCCGTGTGTTCGTACCGGCGTGAGTTCGTATCGCCGTGTGTTCTTATCGCCCTGTTGTTCGTATCGCTGTGTGTTTGTATCGCCGTGTGTTTGTATCGCTGAGTATTTGTATCAGTGTGTGTTTGTATCAGTGGGTGTGTTGTATCTTCGTGTTTTGTATCGGCGTTTGTTTGTATCAGTGTGTGTGTTTGTATCGGCGTGTGTTTATATATCGCCGTGTGTTTGTATCTGTGTGTGTGTTTGTATCGGCGTCTTTCGTATCGGCATGTGTTTTGTATCGCCGTGTGTTTGTATCAGTGTCTGTGTTTGTATTGCAGTGTGTTTGTATCGCCTTGTGTTTGTATCGGCATCTGTTCGTATCGGCGTGTGTTTGTATCAGTGTGTGTGTTTGTATCAGCGTGTGTTCGATCGCTGGTGTTTGTATCATCATGTGTTGGTATCGGCGTGTGTTTGTATCAGTGTGTTTTCGTATCGCCATGTGTTCGACCGGCGTGTGTTCGTATCGGCGTGTGGTTCATATCGGCGTGTGTTCGTATCGGCGTGTGTTCGTATCGCCGTGTGTTTGTATCGCCGTGTGTTTGTATCATGTGTTGGTTTGTGTGTGTTTTGTATCAGTGTGAGTTGTGTGTGTTTGTATCAGTGTGTGTTTTGTATCAGTGCCTCTTTGGATGGTTGTGTAACTGAGGGAGAATGATTAAACCCCACATTGCTTCTAGTGGGTACAGGTTAGCGCCGATGTTCAGCAGCGCAGCCGCCATCCGAGAGTGTGCATGTGTGAATGGGACTGTAAAGCTCTTTGGGCTTTAAGGGAAGGTCAACAGTTCTGTAGAACCCATTTGACCAACGGGACAGGGGTCTGATCCCTATTGGAAATGTCTTCAAATAGAAGCAAAGAAGAATGAAACCCGTTCATGATGGTGGATCAATTTTCCCAACCGATCCATGTCAGGTTCCAGATCATCAAACTGGACAGAATGCAGATGAAAGCAGATGAAATGCAGAAATGCAGATCTGCATTTGTAGAACATGTTCTGTTCTGGGTTCTGCTCAAACAAATCATCTCTGCCTTCAGATCTCAGGTTAGACTTGAACCTTTATTTTCAGAAACAGACAAGCTTTTTTTGGAGTGGCACATGAGGATCCCAGAACCAGCAGGTCCAGCAGGTCCAGCAGGTCCAGCAGAGCATATTTTAGATTTCTAAAGTGTCTTTCGACCACTGTGTGGTTGGACTTCTGTTTTCTTTGGAGATCACGCCACGCCGAGCCACTGCAAGGATGCAAACTGATGGAAACCAAACTGGAACCACGATGGTTTGAAGCGGTCATGGCCGTAACCTGGCTGGCTGGACCGGTTCCATTTATGAAGATTAAAGCATTATTTTCTGTATTTGTTTATGTGTTTTTTAAAAAATATAGTTAGAATAAACATCTATGAATCCATCATTAGACAGCAAACTAAGAGTTTTTGAAAACAAGACAGAAGGGAAGTCCAAGCTCCAGAGATTACATCCGAATATGAAATGATCCTCTGAGTGGATCAGTCAGAGCATCAGTGAATTCAATGAGGCTTGTTTTTGTTCACACGCTTTCATATCAGTGCAGGAAGCTCTTCAGACTGCAGCCGCGCCCCTTCTATGGTCAGGCTGCTCTCTGTTAATCACGGCAATACGATACATAATTGGATATTTGACTCTCCCCGCATGGTGTTATTGCATGTACAGACAACATATTGATTTCCCCACTGTCTCCATAATGAAACTGATTTAGCTTCAGTAAAAACAACTCAGGCTCTTATTTGGCTTACTGGTGGTATAATTATCGTGTGTGTTTTCCGGTTGAGGATGCCCTTCCTGCCCCCCCATGCTGAACTATCAGCTCGCCGCAGATCTCACATTCAGCTTCTGCTGGGTTTGAAATGTGACGGCTGAGACCTGCTGCTGGGATTTCTTTGGCTCATGGTCATCACTTCCAGCAGGCAGTTGGTCCTGAAAGGGTGGGGGCACAGAAGCCTGTTTTCATTCAGCCTAAGGAGGTTGGTGAAAAGGGGAACCCGATCCTCTGCTGTGGTGTTTACTGCAGACATTTGTTCACATCCAACTCCAGAGAAGCTGACGTTTAAAACGTTAGCTTCATTGCAGACACCACTTATTCTCAAACAATAATCCTAAACAGCCAGGCCGGTGATCATATAACAAAAATTACAAAGATCATTCAATGGCAAAGAACAAAACTGATGAAACATAAAGATGCAGGCATCTCCTTCAGCCAAGTTCATCCAAAAGAGCTCCACAGAATGAAGGGAATAGAACCCAAAGAACTAAAATGAGTCCGTTTCTACATAATTCATTGTTTGCATCTCTATTTCAATCTAATTCATTGAAGGACTCATGCACGCTGCCTCCTCTTTCTCTTTTACTAGTATAAAACTACATCCATGTGAGAAACCTAAGCTGTTTTGGATTGGTGAAATATTAATTTAGTTTAAATAGCCATAAAGTTGTTTGGAAAGTTCAAAATCCTCCTTCTAACCTATAGGCCTTGAATGGTATGACCCGATCCTATATTAAAATCTCACAGA
>BOLG01001597.1:0-84468 GCA_016861445.1 Oryzias woworae
GAGTTTCATAGATGACATCATCATGTCACATGATGTCATAGATGACATCATATGTCAAATGATGTCATAGATGACATCATCATGTCACAATGATGTCATAGATGACATCATTTGTCATATGATGTCATAGATGACATCATCATGTCACATGACGTCATAGATGACATCAATCATGTCACATGACGTCATAGATACATCATCATGTCATATGATGTCATAGATGACATCATCATGTCTTATATGCATCATAGATGACATCATCATGTCTTATAGCATCATAGATGACATCATCATGTCCCATATGACTTCATAGATGACATCATCATGTCACATGATGTCATAGATGACATCATTATGTCACAATGATGTCATAGATGACATCATTATGCCATAGGATGTCATAGATGACATCATCATGCCATCTTGATGTCATAGATGACATCATCATGTCACATTACGGTCATAGATGACTCATCATGTCACATGATGTCATAGATGACATCATCATGTCACATGATGTCATAGATGACATCATCATGTCACTATGTCATAGATGACATCATCATGTCACATGACGTCATAGATGACTCATCATGTCATATGAATGTCATAGATGACATCGTTATATGCATATGATGTCATAGATGACATCATCATGTCACATGATGTCATAGATGACATCGTTATGCCATATGATGATAGATGACATCATCATGTCACATATGTCATAGATGACATCATCATACCACATGATGTCATAGATGTCATCAAAATGTCACATGACGTCATAGATGACATCATTATGTCACATGATGTCATAGATGACATCATCATGTCACATGACATCATAGATGACATCATCATGTCACATGATGTCATAGATGACATCATCATGTCACATGACGTCATAGATGACATCATCATGTCACATGAACATCATAGATGACATCATCATGTCACATGACGTCATAGATGACATCCCCATCATGTCACATATCTCATAGATGACATCATCATGTCCTACTAGATCATAGATGACATCATTATGCCATATGATGTCATAGATGACATCATCATATCACATGATCCATAGATGACATCATTATGTCATATGATGTCATAGATGACATCGTTATGCCATATGATGCATAGATGACATCATTATTCATATGATGTCATAGATGACATCATCATGTCATATGACGTCATAGATGACACATCAATGTCACCTGATGTCATAGATGACTCATCATGTCACATGATGTCATAGATGACATCATCAATGTCTTGTAGATCAAGATGACATCATCATGTCATATGAATCATAGATGACATCATCATGTCTTGTAGCATCATGATGACATCATCATGTCACATGATGTCATAGATGACATCATCATGTCACTGACGTCATAGATGACATCTTTATGTCACATATGTTATAGATGACATCATCATGTCTTATAGCATTCATAGATGACATCATCATGTCTTATAGTCATAGATGACATCATCATGTCATATAGCATCATAGATGACATCATCATGTCACATGATGTCATAGATGACATCACATGTCACATAATGTCATAGATGACATCATCATTCTCCATGACGTCATAAGATGACATCATCATGTCACATGAAGGTCATAGATGACATCATCATGTCACATGATGTCATAGATGACATCATCATGTCACATGACGTCATGATGACATCATCATGTCACATTATGGTCATAGACATCATCATGTCACATGATGTCATAGATGACATCATTATGTCACATGATGTCATAGATGACATCATCATGTCACATGACGTCATGATGACATCATCATGTCCACATGACGTCATAGATGACATCATTATGTCCAATGATTCATAGATGACATCATCATGTCACATGACGTCATAGACATCATCATGTCATATGAATGTCATAGATGACATCATCATGTCACATGATGTCATAGATGACATCAACATGTCACATGATGTCATAGATGACATCATCATGTCCCTATATGATGTCATAGATGACATCGTCATGTCACATGACGTCATAGATGACATCATCATGCACATTATGTCATAGATGACTCATCATGTCACATGATGTCATAGATGACATCATTATGTCACATATGTCATAGATGACATCATCATGCCACATGAGTGCATAGATGACATCATCATGTCACATGATGTCATAGATGACATCATCATGTCACATGATGTCATAGATGACATCATCTGTCATATGACGTCATAGATGACATCATCATGTCCACATGACGTCATAGATGACATCATCATGTCCATGACGTCATAGATGACATCATCATGTCATATGATGTCATAGATGACATCATCATGTCACATTATGTCATAGATGACATCATCATGTCACATAATGTCATAGATGACATCATCATATCACATGACGTCATAGATGACATCTCATGTCACATGATGTCATAGATGACATCATCATGTCACATGATGTCATAGATGACATCATCATGTCACATGACGTCATAGATGACATCGTTATGTCATATGATGTCATAGATGACATCGTATTCCTATGATGTCATAGATGACATCATCATGTCATATGATGTCATAGATTACATCATCATGTCTTATAGGATCATAGATGACATCATTATGTCACATGATGTCATAGATGACATCATCATGTCACATGATGTCATAGATGACATCATCATGTCACATGACGTCATAGATGACATCATCATGTCACATGATGTCATAGATGACATCATCATGTCACATGACTTCATAGATGACATCATCATGTCACATGACGTCATAGATGACATCGTCATGTCACATGACTTCATAGATGACATCATTATGTCATATGATGTCATAGATGACATCAGTTATGTCATAAATGATGTCATAGATGCAATCATCATGTCACATGATGTCATAGATGACATCATTATGTCACATGATGTCATAGATGACATCATTATGTCACATGATGTCATAGATGACATCTTATGTCATATGATGTCATAGATGACATCATCATGATCACATGATGTCATAGATGACATCATCATGTCATATGATGTCATAGATACATCATCATGTCACATGATGATGTCATAGATGACATCATCATGTCACATGACGTCATAGATGACATCATCATGTCATTGTACGTCATAGATGACATCATCATGTCACATAGCATCATAGATGACATCATCATGTCACATGCGTCATAGATGACATCATCATGTCACATGACGTCATAGATGACATCATCATGTCACATGACGTCATAGATCATCATCATTCTTATACATCATAATTCATCATCATGTCCATATGATGTCATAGATGACATCATCATGTCTTATAGCATCATAGATGACATCATCATGTCACATGAAGTCATAGATGACATCATCATGTCACATGATGTCATAGATGACATCATCATGTCACATGATGTCATAGATGACATCATCATGTCACATGATGTCATAGATGACATCATCATGTCACATGACTCATAGATGACATCATCATGTCACATGATCATAGATGACATCATCATGTCACATGATGTCATAGATTGACATCATCATGTCACATGAGTCATAGATGACATCACATGTCATCATGTCATAGATGACATCATCATGTCACATGATGTCATCGATGACATCATCATGTCATCATGACTCATAGATGACATCATCATGTCACATGACGTCATAGATGACATCATCATGTCACATGATGTCATAGATGACATCATCATGTCTTATGAAGTCATAGATGACTCATCATGTCACAGATGTCATATATGACATCATCATGTCACTGATGTCATAGATGACATCATCATGTCACATGATTCATAGATGACATCATTATGTCACATGACGTCATAGATGACATCATTATGTCACATGACGTCATAGATGACATCATCATTAGTCACATGATGTCATAGATGACATCATTTGTCACATGATGTCATAGATGACATCATCATGTCACTATGATTCATAGATGACATCATCATGTCCACATGACGTCATAGATGACATCATCATGTCACATGATGTCATAGATGACATCGTTCGCCATATGAGTCATAGATGACATCATCATGTCCATATGAGTCATAGATGACATCATATGCCATATGATGTCATAGATGACATCATCATGTACATGATTCATAGATGACATCATCATGTCACATGATGTCATAGATGACATCATCATGTCATATGACGTCATAGATGACATCATTTATGGCACATGATGTCATAGATGACATCATCATGTCACATGACTCATAGATACATCATTCATGTCACATGACGTCATAGATGACATCATCATGTCACATGACTTCATAGATGACATCATCATGTCACAAAGACATCATAGATGACATCATCATTTCACATGACTCATAGATGACATCGTTATGCCACATGATGTCATAGATGACATCATCATATCACATGATGTCATAGATGACATCGTTATGTCATATGATGTCATAGATGACATCGTTATGCCATATGATGTCATAGATACATCCGTGGTCCATATGATGTCATAGATGACATCATCATGTCATATGATGTCATAGATGACATCGTTATTCACATAGATGTTAGATGACATCATCATGTCACATGACGTCATAGATGACATCATCATGTCACATGACGTCATAGATGACCATCCATCAGCATCATGTTCTTGTACATCATAGATGACATCATCATGTCACATACGTCATGAGATGACATCATCATGTCACAGACTCATGATGACATCTTCATGTCACATGAGTCATAGATGACATCATCATGTCACATGATGTCATAGATGACATCATCATGTCTTATAGATCATAGATGACATCATCATGTCTTATGCATCATAGATGACATCATCATGTCACATGATGTTCATAGATGACCATCACCATGTCACATATGTCATAGATGACATCATCATGTCACATGACGTCATAGATGACATCGTCATGTCACATGATGTCATAGATGACATCATCATGTCATATGATGTCATAGATGACATCATCATGTCACATGATGTCATAGATGACATCATCATCATGCCATGATGTCATAGATGACATCATCATGTCACATGAGGGTCATAGATGACATCATCATGTCAAATGATGTCATAGATGACATCATCATGTCACATGACGTCATAGATGACATCATCATGTCACATGGTCATAGATGACATCATCATGTCACATGACGTCATAGATGACATCATCATGTCACATGAAGTCATAGATGACATCATCATGTCACACATGATGTCATAGATGACATCATCATGTCACATGATGTCATAGATGACATCATCATGTCACATGAGTCATAGATGACATCATTTCACATGATGTCATAGATGACATGTCATCAATGACATCATAGATGACATCATTAAGGTTCATAGATGACATCCATCATGCATCTATATCATAGATGACATCATCATGTCACTATGATGTCATAGATGACATCATCATGTCCACATGGTCATAGATGACATCATCATGTCACATGATGTCATAGATGACATCATCATGTCACATGACGTCATAGATGACATCACATGTCCATAATGTCATAGATGACATCATCATGTCACTGATGTCATAGATGACATCATCATGTCACATGATGTCATAGATGACATCATCATGTCACATGATGTCATAGATGACATCATCATGTCACATGACGTCCATAGATGACATCATCATGTCACATGATGTCATAGATGACATCATTATGTCACATGATGTCATAGATGACATCACATGTCACATGATGTCATAGATGACATCATCATTTCACATGATGTCATAGATGACATCATTATGTCACTGATGTCATAGATGACATCACATGTCACATAATGTCATAGATGACATCATTATGTCACATGATGTCATAGATGACATCATTCTGCACATGAACGTCATAGTGATCATCATCATTATGTCATAGATGACATCGTTATGCCATAGATGTCATAGATGACATCATCATGTTCTATATGCATCATCTAGATTACATCATCATGTCATTCTATGGCCATAGATGACATCATCATGTCACATGATGTCATAGATGACATCATCATGTCACATGACGTCATAGATGACATCATCATCCACATTGTCATAGATGACATCATTATGTCACATGATGTCATAGATGACATCATCATGTCACATGAATGTCATAGATGACATCATCATGTCACATGAGTCATAGATGACATCATCATGTCACATGAAGTCATAGATGACATCATCATGTCACATGAAGTCATAGATGACATCAACATGTCACATGATGTCATAGATGACATCATCATGTCACATGACGTCATAGATGACATCATCATGTCACATGATGTCATAGATGACATCATCATGTCACATGACGTCATAGATGACATCATCATGTCACATGATGTCATAGATGACATCGTTATGTCATATGATGTCATAGATGACATCGTTATGCCATATGATGTCATAGATGACATCATCATGTCATATGATGTCATAGATGACATCATCATGTCTTATAGGGTCATAGATGACATCATTATGTCACATGATGTCATAGATGACATCGTCATATCACATGATGTCATAGATGACATCATCATGTCACATGACGTCATAGATGACATTGTTATGTCATATGATGTCATAGATGACATCATCATGTCACAGATGTCATAGATGACATCATTATGTCCATATGATGTCATAGATGACATCATCATGTCACATGAGTCATAGATGACATCATTATGTCACATTATGTCATAGATGACATCATATGTCACATGACGTCATAGATGACATCATCATGTCACATGTAGTCATAGATGACATCATCATGTCACATGACGTCATAGATGACATCATCATTCACATGACGTCATAGATGACATCATATGTCACATGATGATTTAGATGACATCATCATGTCTTATATGCATCATAGATGACATCATCATGTCATATGCAATCATAGATGACATCATCATGTCTTTATAGCATCATAGATGACATCATCATGTCACATGATGTATAGATGACACATCATGTCACATGATGTCATAGATGACATCATCATGTCACATGACATCATAGATGACATCATCATGTCACATGAAGTCATAGATGAGATCATTATGTCACATGATGTCATAGATGACATCGTTATGCCACATGACGTCATAGATGACATCATCATGTCATATGATGTCATAGATGACATCATCATGTCATATGATTTCATAGATGACATCATCATGTCACATACGGTCATAGATGACATCATCATGTCACATGATGTCATAGATGACATCATTGTCACATGATGTCATAGATGACATCACATGTCACATGACGTCATAGATGACATCATCATGTCACATGAATGTCATAGATGACATCGTCATGTCAATGACGTCATAGATGACATCATCATGTCACATGACGTCATAGATGACATCATCATGTCACATGATGTCATAGATGACATCATCATGTCACATGATGTCATAGATGACATCATCATGTCACATGACGTCATAGATGACATCATCATGTCACATGAAGTCATAGATGACATCATTATGTCACATGATGTCATAGATGACATCATCATGTCACATGACGTCATAGATGACATCGTTATGTCACATGTGTCATAGATGACATCGTTATGCCATATGATGTCATAGATGACATCATCATGTCATTGATGTCATGAGATACATCATCATGTCTATCATAGGGTCATAGATGACATCATCATGTCACTATGTCATAGATGACATCATCATGTCCATATGATGTCATAGGTCATGATGACATCATCATGTCCATGACGTCATAGATGACACATCATGTCACATGATGTCATAGATGACATCATCATGTCACATGATGTCATAGATGACATCATCATGTCACATGATGTCATAGATGACATCATCATTCACATGATGTCATAGATGACATCATAATGTCATATGATGTCATAGATGACATCGTTATGCCATATGATGTCATAGATGACATCATCATGTCATATATGTCATAGATGACATCATCATGTCACATGATGTCATAGATGACATCATCATGTCACATGATGTCATAGATGACATCATCTGTCCATGACGTCATAGATGACATCATCATGTCACATGACATCATAGATGACATCATCATGTCACATGACGTCATAGATGACATCATCATGTCACATGACGTCATAGATGACATCATCATGTCACATGATGTCATAGATGACATCATCATGTTCTTACATCATAGATGACATCATCATGTCACATAAGTCATAGATGACATCATCATGTCACATATGTCATAGATGACATCGTCATGTCACATGATGTCATAGATGACATCATCATGTCCACTCACATGTCATAGATGACATCAATCATGTCACATGACGTCATAGATGACATCATCATGTCCACATGATGTCATAGATGACATCATCATGTCACATGAATTCATAGATGACATCATCATGTCACATGAAGTCATAGGATATCATCATGTCACATGATGTCATAGATGACATCATCATGTGTTATAGGGTCATAGATGACATCAACATGTCACATGATGTCATAGATGACATCATCATGTCACATGACCCATAGATGACATCATCATGTCACATGATGTCATAGATGACATCATCATGTCACATGATGTCATAGATGACATTATCATGTCACATGAAGTCATAGATGACATCATCATGTCACATGATGTCATAGATGACATCATCATGTCTTATGATGTCATAGATGACATCATCATGTCACATGACGTCATAGATGACATCATCATGTCACATGACGTCATAGATGACATCGTTATGTCAACATGACGTCATAGATGACATCGTTATGTCATAGATGACATCATTATGCCACATGACGTCATAGATGACATCATCATGTCCATGATGTCATAGATGACATCATCATGTCTTATGACGTCATAGATGACATCATCATGTCACATGACGTCATAGATGACATCATCATGTCACATGATGTCATAGATGACATCAACATGTCACATAATGTCATAGATGACATCATCATGTCACATGATGTCAGAATGACATCATCAGTCACATGACGTCATAGATGACATCATCATGTCACATGATGTCATAGATGACATCATCATGTCACATGACGTCATAGATGACATCATCATGTCACATGAAGTCATAGATGACATCATCATGTCTTATGATGTCATAGATACATCATCATGTCACATGACGTCCATAGATGACATCATCATGTCACATGACCTCATAGATGACATCATCATGTCACATGACGTCATAGATGACATCATCATGTCACATGACGTCATAGATGACATCGTTATGTCATATGATGTCATAGATGACATCGTTATGCCATATGATGTCATAGATGACATCATCATGTCATATGATGTCATAGATGACATCATCATGTCTTATAGGGTCATAGATGACATCATTATGTCATATGATGTCATAGATGACATCGTTATGTCACATGACTCATAGATGACATCATCATGTCACATATATGTCATAGATGACATCATAGCCACATGAATGTCATAGATGACATCATCATGTCACATGACGTCATAGATGACATCATCATGCCACATGACTGTCATAGATGACATCATCATGTCACAATGACGTCATAGATGACATCATCATGTCACATGACATCATAGACATAGATGACATCGTTATGTCACATGATGTCATAGATGACATCATCATGTCTTGTAGCATCATAGATGACATCATCATGTCCATGACGTCATAGAATGACATCATCATGTCATATGACATCATAATGACATATTAATGTCACATGATGTCATAGATGACATCATCATGTCTTATAGATATAGATGACATCATCATGTCTTATACATCATAGATGACATCATCATGTCTTATGCATAATAGATGACATCATCATGTCACATGATGTCATAGATGACATCATCGTCCACATGATGTCATAGATGACATCATCATGTCACATGACGTCATAGATGACATCATCATGTCACATGATGTCATAGATGACATCATTATGTCACATGATGTCATAGATGACATCATTATGTCACATGACGTCATAGATGACATCATCATGTCATATGATGTCATAGATGACATCATCATGTCTTATAGGGTCATAGATGACATCATCATGTCACATGATGTCATAGATGACATCATCATGTCACATGATGTCATAGATGACATCATCATGTCACATGATGTCATAGATGACATCATCATGTCACATGACGTCATAGATGACATCGTTATTTCACATGACGTCATAGATGACATCGTTATGTCACATGACGTCATAGATGACATCGTCAAATGTCACATGACATCATAGATGACATCATCATGTCACATTTGTCATAGATGACATCATCATGTCACATGACGTCATAGATGACATCATCATGTCACATGAAGTCATAGATGACATCATTTTGTCACATGATGTCATAGATGACATCATCATGTCACATGACGTCATAGATGACATCGTTATGTCATATTATGTCATAGATGACATCATTATGCCATATGATGTCATAGATGACATCATCATGTCATATGATGTCATAGATTACATCATCATGTCTTATACGTCATAGATGACATCATCATGTCACATGATGTCATAGATGACATCATCATGTCACATGATGTCATAGATGACATCATCATGTCCACTGAAACGTCATAGATGACATCATCATGTCACATGATGTCATAGATGACATCATCATGTCACATGACTCATAGATGACATCATCATGTCACATGATGTCATAGATGACATCGTTATTCACATGACGTCATAGATGACATCATCATGTCTTATGAGGTCATAGATGACATCATCATGTCTTAATGATCATAGATGACATCATCATGTCATATGACGTCATAGATGACATCATCATGTCACATGACGTCATAGATGACATCATCATGTCACATGACATCATAGATGACATCATCATGTCACATGACGTCATAGATGACATCATCATGTCACATGACATCATAGATGACATCATCATGTCACATGACGTCATAGATGACATCATCATGTCTTATAGCATCATAGATGACATCATCATGTCACATGAACGTCATAGATGACATCATCATGTCACATAGAATCATAGAACATCATCATGTCTTATTATAAGCATCATAGATGACATCGTTATGTCACATGATGTCATAGATGACATCACATGTCATATGATTCATAGATGACATCATCATGTCATATGATGGTCATAGATGACATCATCATGTCACATGATTCATAGATGACATCATCATGTCACATGATGTCATAGATGACATCGTCATGTCACATGACGTCATAGATGACATCGTTATGTCAAATGACGTCATAGATGACATCATCATGTCACATGACGTCATAGATGACATCATCATTACATGATGTCATAGATGACATCATCATGTCACATGATGTCATAGATGACATCAACATGTCACATAATGTCATAGATGACATCATCATGTCACATGATGTCCATAGATGACATCATCATGTCCATGATTTGTCATAGACGACATCGTTATGTCATATGATGTCATAGATGACATCGTTATGTCATATGATGTCATAGATGACATCGTTATGCCATATATGTCATAGATGACATCATCATGTCACATGATGTCTAGATGACATCATTATGTCATATGATTCATAGATGACATCATCATGTCACATGATGTCATAGATGACATCATCATGTCACATGATGTCATAGATGACATCATCATGTCACATGACATCATAGATGACATCGTTATGTCATATGATGTCATAGATGACATCGTTATGCCATATGATGTCATAGATGACATCATCATGTCATATGATGTCATAGATGACATCATCATGTCTTATATGGTCATAGATGACATCATTATATCACATGATGTCATAGATGACATCATCATGTCACATGATGTCATAGATGACATCATCATTTCACATGATGTCATAGATGACATCATTCATGTTCAATAATGACTCATAGATGACATCATCATGTCACATGCGTCATAGATGACATCATCATGTCACATGATGTCATAGATGACATCATCATGTCACTAGATGTC
The DNA here is from genome assembly GCA_016861445.1 of Oryzias woworae. Taxonomy (NCBI): domain Eukaryota; kingdom Metazoa; phylum Chordata; class Actinopteri; order Beloniformes; family Adrianichthyidae; genus Oryzias; species Oryzias woworae. Next base: position 12,378 of record BOLG01001597.1, read on the forward strand.
ATAGATGACATCATCATGTCACATGACGTCATAGATGACATCATCATGTCACATGATGTCATAGATGACATCATCATGTCACATGATGTCATAGATGACATCATTATGTCACATGATGTCATAGATGACATCGTCATGTCACATGCGTCCATAGATGACATCATTATGTCATATGAACTCATAGATGACATCGTTATGCCACATATGTCATAGATGACATCATCATGTCCATAATGTCATAGATGACATCATCATGTCACATATGTCATAGATGACATCATCATGTCACATGATGTCATAGATGACATCATCATGTCACATGATGTTAATAGATGCATCATCATGTCACATGTCATAGATGACATCATCATGTCACAAGCATCATAGATGACATCATCATGTCACATATTGATCATAGATGCTACATCATGTCACATGATGTCATAGATGACATCATTATGTCATATGATGTCATAGATGACATCATTATGTCCCATATGTCATAGATGACATCATCATGTCACATGACGTCATAGATGACATCATTATGTCCCATGATGTCATAGATGACATCATCATGTCACATGACGTTCATAGATGACATCATCATGTCATATGATGTCATAGATGACATCATTATGTCATATTTCATAGATGACATCATCATGTCATAGAATGCATAGATGACATCATCATGTCATATGGATCATATGACATCATCATGTCCAGATGTCATAGATGACATCATCATGTCCACATGATGTCATAGATGATCATCATGCACTGATGTCATAGATGACATCATCATGTCACATGATGTCATAGATGACATCATCATGTCCACATGATGTCATAGATGACATCATTATGTCATAACATTAGTCATAGATGACATCATCATGTCACATGATGTCATAGATGACATCATCATGTCACATGATGTCATAGATGACATCATCATGTCCACATGACGTCATAGATGACATCACATGTCACCTGACGTCATAGATGACATCGTTATGTCACAATGAGGTCATAGAGACATCATCATGTCTTTGTAGCATCATAGATGTCAACATCACATGTCACATGATGTCATAGATGACATCATCATGTCACATGATGTCATAAATGACATCTTTATGTCACATGATGTCATAGATGACATCATCATGTCTTATGAGTCATAGATGACATCATCATGTCACATAGCATCATAGATGACATCATCATTCTGTTGAGCATCATAGATGACATCATCATGTCACATAATGTCATAGATGACATCATCATGTCACATGACTGTCATAGATGACATCATCATGTCACATGACGTCATAGATGACATCATCATGTCACTGAAGTCATAGATGACATCATCATTCACATGATGTCATAGATGACATCATCATGTCACTGACGTCATAGATGACATCGTTATGTCACATGATGTCATAGATGACATCGTTATGCATATGAGTCATAGATGACATCATCATGTCATATGATGTCTCATAGATGACATCATCATGTCTTAATAGGAGTCATAGATAATCATCATGTCACATGACGTCATAGATGACATCATCATGTCACATGATGTCATAGATGACATCATCATATGTCACATGACGTCATAGATGACATCATCATGTCACATGAGTCATAGATGACATCATCATGTCACATGACGTCTATAGATGACATCATCATGTCTTAATAGATCATAGATGACATCATCATGTCCATATGGTCAAGATGACATCATCATGTCACATGATGTTATAGATGACATCATCATGTCTTATGCATCATAGATGACATCATCATGTCTTATGATCATAGATGACATCATCATGTCATATAATCATAGATGACATCATCATGTCACATGATGTCATAGATGACATCATATGTCCCATGATGTCATAGATGACATCATCATGTCACATGATGTCATAGATGACATCATCATGTCACATGATGTCATAGATGACATCATTATGTCACATATGTCATAGATGACATCTCATGTCCCATGATGTCATAGATGACATCATCATGTCACATATGATGTCATAGATGACATCGTTATGCCATATGATGTCATAGATGACATCATCATGTCACATGATGTCATAGATGACATCATCATGTCACATGAGGTCATAGATGACATCATCATGTCACATGATGTCATAGATGACATCATCATGTCACATGATGTCATAGATGACATCATCATGTCCATGATGTCATAGATGACATCATCATGTCACATGACGTCATAGATGACATCATTATTTCAAATGATGTCATAGATACATCATCATGTCCATGACGTCATAATGACATCATTATGTCTATATTCATAGATGACATCATCATGTCACTGATGTCATAGATGACATCATCATGTCACATTGTCATAGATGACATCATCATGTCACATGACGTCATAGATGACATCATCATGTCACATACATGTCATAGATGACATCATTATGTCACATGATGTCATGACATCACATGTTCATGTATGCGTCATAGATGACATCGTCATGTCAATGACTTCATAGATGACATCATCATGTCACATGACGTCATAATGACATCATTTAATGTCCATATGATGTCATAGATGACACATCAGTCTTTATAGCACATGACGTCATAGATGACATCATCATGTCACAATGAATCATAGATGACATCATCATGTCTTATAGGATCATAGATGACATCATCATGTCACATGACGTCATAGATGACATCATCATGTCACATGATCATAGATGACATCATTGTCATATGATGTCATAGATGACATCATCATGTCATATGATCATAGATGACATCATCATGTCCATATATGTCATAGATGACATCATCATGTCTTAAGCATCATAGATGACATCATCATGTCCCATGAGTCATAGATGACATCATCATGTCCACATGATGTCATAGATGACATCATCATGTCACATGACATCATAGATGACATCATCATGTCACATGACGTCATAGATGACATCATTATGTCACATGATGTCATAGATGACATCATCATGTCACATGATGTCATAGATGACATCATATGTCATATGATGTCATAGATGACATCATCATGCCATATGATGTCATAGATGACATCATCATGTCATATGATGTCATAGATGACATCATCATGTCTTATATGGTCATAGATGACATCATCATGTCATATGATGTCATAGATGACATCATTATGTCACATGATGTCATAGATGACATCGTTATGCCACATGACGTCATAGATGACATCATTATGTCACATTTGTCATAGATGACATCATCAATGTCACATGACGTCATAGATGACATCATTATGTCACATGATGTCATAGATGACATCATCATGTCATATGATTTCATAGATGACATCATCATGTCATATGATGTCATAGATGACATCATCATGTCCTTATGATGTCATAGATTACATCATTATGTCATATGATGTCATAGATGACATCATCATGTCACATAATGTCATAGATGACATCGTCATGTCACATGAACGTCATAGATGACATCGTTATGTCACATGATGTCATAGATGACATCGTTATGTCATATGATGTCATAGATGACATCATTATGCACTATGATGTCATAGATGACATCATCATGTCACATGATGTCATAGATGACATCATCATGTCACATGATGTCATAGATGACATCATCATGTCCACATGACGTCATAGATGACATCATCATGTCACATAAGTCATAGATGACATCATCAGTCCACATGACGTCATAGATGACATCATCATGTCACATGATGTCATAGAGACATCATCACATGTGATGTCATAAGATGACATCATCATGTCCATATGTGTCATAGATGACATCATCATGTCACATGATGTCATAGATGCACATCATGTCACATGATGTCATAGATGACATCATTATGTCCATGATGATCATAGATGACATCAATCATGTCACATGACGTCATAGATGACATCATCATGTCACATGATGTCATAGATGACATCATCATGTCACATGACGTCATAGATGACATCATTATGTCACATGACGTCATAGATGACATCGTTATGTCATATGATGTCATAGATGACATCGTTATGCCATATGATGTCATAGATGACATCATCATGTCATATGATGTCATAGATGACATCATCATGTCACTGAGGTCCATAGATGACATCATCATGTCACATGATGTCATAGATGACATCTCATGTCCACATGATGTCATAGATGACATCATCATGTCAATGAGTCATAGATGACATCATTATGTCACATGACGTCATAGATGACATCATCATGTCACATGACGTCATAGATGACATCATCATGTCATATGATTCATAGATGACATCATCATGTCACATGATGTCATAGATGACATCATCATGTCACATGATGTCATAGATGACATCATCATTCACATGATGTCATAGATGACATCATCATGTCACATGAATCATAGATGACATCATCATGTCACATGATGTCATAGATGACATCGTCATGTCACATGATGTCATAGATGACAATCGTTGTCTATATGTCATAGATGACATCGTTATGTCATATGATGTCATAGATGACTCATCATTCACATGATGTCATAGATTACATCATCATGTCACATAGGATCATAGATGACATCATCATGTCACATGATGTCATAGATGACATCATCATGTCACATGATGTCATAGATGACATCATCATGTCTTATGCATCATAGATGACATCATCATGTCACATGCATCATAGAGACATCATCATGTCACATGATGTCAAATGACATCATCATGTCACATGATGTCATAGATGACTCATCATGTCACTGAGTCATAGATGACATCATATGTCACATGATGTCATAGATGACATCATCATGTCACATGAGGTCATAGATGACATCATCAGTAACATACGTCATAGATGACATCATCATGTCATCATTACGTCATAGATGACATCATCATGTCACATGACGTCATAGATGACACTTTTGCCATATGATGTCATAGAGACATCATCATGTCACATGATATCATAGATGACATCATCATGTCAATGATGTCATAGATGTCATCATCATGTCACATGAGTCATAGATGACATCATCATGTCACATGATGTCATAGATGACATCATCATGTCACATGATGTCATAGATCATCATCATGTCTTATGATCATAGATGACATCATCATGTCTTATAGCATCATAGATGACATCATCATGTCACATGACGTCATAGATGACATCATGTCACATGATGTCATAGATGACATCATCATGTCACATGATGTCATAATGACATCATCATGTCACATATGATGTCATAGATGACATCATCATGTCCACATGACGTCATAGATGACATCATCATGTCACATGAATCATAGATGACATCATCATGTCACTGATGTCATAGATTACATCATCATGTCACTGATGTCATAGATGACATCATCATGTCACATGATGTCATAGAGACAATCATTTATGTCACATGATGTCATAGATGATCATCATGTCTTGTAACACATAGATGACATCATCATGTCACATGAACGTCATTGACATCATCATGTCACATGACGTCATAAATGACATCTTCATGTCACAATGATGTCATAGATGACATCATCATGTCACATGTCATAGATGACATCATCATGTCTTATAGCATCATAGATGACATCATCATGTCTTATAGCATCATAGATGACATCATCATGTCACATGATGTCATAGATGACATCATCATGTCACATAATGTCATAGATGACATCATCTGTCACATGACTCATAGATGACATCATCATGTCACATGAAGTCATAGATGACATCATATGTCCATGATGTCATAGATGACATCATCATGTCACATGACGTCATAGATGACATCGTTATGTCCTATTATGTCATAGATGACATCGTTATGCCATATGATGTTCATAGATGACATCATCATGTCAATATGATGTCATAGATGACATCATCATGTCACATGAAGTCATAGATGACATCATTATGTCACATGATGTCATAGATGACATCATCATGTCACATGATGTCATAGATGACATCATCATGTCACATGACGTCATAGATGACATCGTTATGTCATATGATGTCATAGATGACACATCCATGTCACATGACGTCATAGATGACATCGTTATGTCATATGATGTCATAGATGACATCGTTATGCCATATGATGTCATAGATGACATCATCATGTCACATGATGTCATAGATGACATCATCATGTCACATGACGTCATAGATGACATCATCATGTCACATGATGTCATAGATGACATCATCATGTCACATGATGTCATAGATGACATCATCATGTCACATGACGTCATAGATGACATCATCATGTCCCAGACGTCATAGATGACATCATCATGTCATATGATGTCATAGATGACATTCGTGTCACATGATGTCATAGATGACATCATCATGTCATATGATGTCATAGATGACATCATCATGTCCACATGATGTCATAGATGACATCATCATGTCACATGAAGTCATAGATGACATCATTATGTCCACATGATGTCATAGATGACCTCATCATGTCAATGTCACGTTCTCATAGATGACATCATGTCACATGATGTCATAGATGACATCATCATGTCCATAGATGTCATAGATGACATCATCATGTCATATGACGTCATAGATGACATCATCATGTCTTATGACGTCATAGATGACATCATCATGTCACATGATGTCATAGATGACATCATCATGTCACATATGATGTCATAGATGACATCATCATGTCTTATAGATCATAGATGACATCATCATGTCATATGATGTCATGATGACATCATCATGTCTTATAGATCATAGATGACATCATCATGTCACATGATGTCATAGATGAACATCAATATGTCAATGATGTCATAGATGACATCATCATGTCACATAATGTCATAGATACATCATCATGTCACATGACATCATAGATGCATCATCATGTCACATAAGTCATAGATGACATCATCATGTCCACATGATGTCATAGATGACATCATCATGTCACATGACGTCATAGATGATCATTATGTCCATGATGTCATAGATGACATCATCATGTCATATGATGTCATAGATGACATCATCATGTCTATGAGGTCATAGATGACATCATTTGTCATATGATGTCATAGATGACATCATCATGTCACATGATGTCATAGATGACACATCATGTCACATGACGTCATAGATGACATCATCATGTCACATGACGGTCATAGATGACATCATTATGTCAATGCGTCATAGATGACATCATCATGTCACATGATGTCATAGATGACATCATATGTCATATGATGTCATAGATGACATCATCATGTCACATGATGTCATAGATGACATCATCATGTCCACATGACGTCATAGATGACATCATCATGTCACATGAAGTCATAGATGACATCATCATGTCACATGATTCATAGATGACATCGTCATGTCCATATATGTCATATGATCATCATTTTCATATGATGTCATAGATGACATGTTAATGCCATCATGAATGTCATATGACATCATCATGTCATATGATGTCATAGATACATCGTTATGTCATATGATTCATAGATGACATCATCATGTCTAGATGTCATAGATGACATCATTATGTCACATGATGTCATAGATGACATCATCATGTCATACTGGTCATAGATGACATCATCATGTCACATGAGTCATAGATGAAATCATCATGTCACATGACGTCATAGATGACATCATCATGTCACATGACTTCATAGATGACATCATCATGTCACATGATGTCATAGATGACATCATCATGTCACATGATGTCATAGATGACATCATCATGTCACATGACGTCATAGATGACATCATCATGTCACATGATGTCATAGATGACATCATCATGTCACATGACGTCATAGATGACATCATTATGTCACATGATGTCATAGATGACATCATCATCCATGTGACGTCATAGATGACATCATCATGTCACATGACGTCATAGATGACATCATCATGTCACATGATGTCATAGATGACATCATTATGTCACATGACATCATAGATGACATCATCATGTCACATGATGTCATAGATGACATCATCATGTCACATGATGTCATAGATGACATCATCATGTCACATGAGTCATAGATGACATCATCATCATGTCACATGATGTCATAGATGACATCATCATGTCACATGATGTCATAGATGACATCATCATGTCACATGACGTCATAGATGACATCATCATGTCACATGAGATCATAGATGACATCATCATGTCACATGACGTCATAGATGACATCATCATGTCACATGACGTCATAGATGACATCATCATGTCACATGATGTCATAGATGACATCATCATGTCACATGACGTCATAGATGACATCATCATGTCACATGATGTCATAGATGACATCATCATGTCACATGACGTCATAGATGACATCATCATGTCACATGATGTCATAGATGACATCATCATGTCACATGATGTCATAGATGACATCATCATGTCACATGATGTCATAGATGACATCATCATGTCATATGGTCATAGATGACATCATCATGTCACATGATGTCATAGATGACATCATCATGTCACATGATGTCATAGATGACATCATCATGTCACATGACGTCATAGATGACATCATCATGTCACATGACGTCATAGATGACATCATCATGTCACATGAGTCATAGATGACATCATCATGTCACATGATGTCATAGATGACATCATCATGTCACATGATGTCATAGATGACATCATCATGTCACATGATGTCATAGATGACATCATCATGTCACATGATGTCATAGATGACATCATCATGTCACATGATGTCATAGATGACATCATCATGTCACATGATCATAGATGACATCATCATGTCACATGATGTCATAGATGACATCATCATGTCACATGATGTCATAGATGACATCATCATGTCACATGATATCATAGATGACATCATCATGTCACATGATGTCATAGATGACATCATCATGTCACATGATGTCATAGATGACATCATCATGTCACATGACGTCATAGATGACATCATCATGTCACATGACGTCATAGATGACATCATCATGTCACATGATGTCATAGATGACATCATCATGTCACATGATGTCATAGATGACATCATCATGTCACATGACGTCATAGATGACATCATCATGTCACATGACGTCATAGATGACATCATCATGTCACATGACGTCATAGATGACATCATCATGTCACATGACTTCATAGATGACATCATCATGTCACATGACGTCATAGATGACATCATCATGTCACATGACGTCATAGATGACATCATCATGTCACATGACGTCATAGATGACATCATCATGTCACATGACGTCATAGATGACATCATCATGTCACATGATGTCATAGATGACATCATCATGTCACATGATGTCATAGATGACATCATCATGTCACATGATGTCATAGATGACATCATCATGTCACATGATGTCATAGATGACATCATCATGTCACATGACGTCATAGATGACATCATCATGTCACATGATGTCATAGATGACATCATCATGTCACATGATGTCATAGATGACATCATCATGTCACATGACGTCATAGATGACATCATCATGTCACATGATGTCATAGATGACATCATCATGTCACATGACGTCATAGATGACATCATCATGTCACATGACGTCATAGATGACATCATCATGTCACATGAGTCATAGATGACATCATCATGTCACATGTCATAGATGACATCATCATGTCACATGACGTCATAGATGACATCATCATGTCACATGACATATATGACATCATCATGTCACATGATGTCATAGATGACATCATCATGTCACATGATGTCATAGATGACATCATCATGTCACATGATGTCATAGATGACATCATCATGTCACATGACGTCATAGATGACATCATCATGTCACATGATGTCATAGATGACATCATCATGTCACATGATGTCATAGATGACATCATCATGTCACATGATGTCATAGATGACATCATCATGTCACATGATGTCATAGATGACATCATCATGTCACATGATGTCATAGATGACATCATCATGTCACATGATGTCATAGATGACATCATCATGTCACATGATGTCATAGATGACATCATCATGTCACATGATGTCATAGATGACATCATCATGTCACATGATGTCATAGATGACATCATTATGTCACATGATGTCATAGATGACATCATCATGTCACATGATGTCATAGATGACATCATCATGTCACATGACGTCATAGATGACATCATCATGTCACATGACGTCATAGATGACATCATCATGTCACATGACGTCATAGATGACATCATCATGTCACATGACGTCATAGATGACATCATCATGTCTTATGATGTCATAGATGACATCATCATGTCACATGATGTCATAGATGACATCATCATGTCACATGATCATAGATGACATCATCATGTCACATGATGTCATAGATGACATCATCATGTCACATGATGTCATAGATGACATCATCATGTCACATGATGTCATAGATGACATCATCATGTCACATGATGTCATAGATGACATCATCATGTCATATGATGTCATAGATGACATCATCATGTCACATGACGTCATAGATGACATCATCATGTCACATGATGTCATAGATGACATCATCATGTCACATGACGTCATAGATGACATCATCATGTCACATGACGTCATAGATGACATCATCATGTCACATGATGTCATAGATGACATCATCATGTCACATGACGTCATAGATGACATCATCATGTCACATGACGTCATAGATGACATCATCATGTCACATGACGTCATAGATGACATCATCATGTCACATGATGTCATAGATGACATCATCATGTCACATGATGTCATAGATGACATCATCATGTCATATGATGTCATAGATGACATCATCATGTCACATGATGTCATAGATGACATCATCATGTCACATGATGTCATAGATGACATCATCATGTCACATGACGTCATAGATGACATCATCATGTCACATGACGTCATAGATGACATCATCATGTCACATGATGTCATAGATGACATCATCATGTCACATGACGTCATAGATGACATCATCATGTCACATGACGTCATAGATGACATCATCATGTCACATGACGTCATAGATGACATCATCATGTCACATGATCATAGATGACATCATCATGTCACATGTCATAGATGACATCGTTATGTCACATGATGTCATAGATGACATCATCATGTAACATGCTGTCATAGATGACATCATCATGTCACATGATCATAGATGACATCATCATGTCACATGATGTCATAGATGACATCATCATGTCACATGCTGTCATAGATGACATCATCATGTCACATGACGTCATAGATGACATCATCATGTCACATGACGTCATAGATGACATCATCATGTCACATGATGTCATAGATGACATCATCATGTCACATGATGTCATAGATGACATCATCATGTCACATGATGTCATAGATGACATCATCATGTCACATGATGTCATAGATGACATCATCATGTCACATGATGTCATAGATGACATCATCATGTCACATGATGTCATAGATGACATCATCATGTCACATGATGTCATAGATGACATCATCATGTCACATGATGTCATAGATGACATCATCATGTCACATGATGTCATAGATGACATCATCATGTCACATGATGTCATAGATGACATCATCATGTCACATGATGTCATAGATGACATCATCATGTCACATGATGTCATAGATGACATCATCATGTCACATGATGTCATAGATGACATCATCATGTCACATGATGTCATAGATGACATCATCATGTCACATGATGTCATAGATGACATCATCATGTCACATGATGTCATAGATGACATCATCATGTCACATGACGTCATAGATGACATCATCATGTCACATGATGTCATAGATGACATCATCATGTCACATGATGTCATAGATGACATCATCATGTCACATGATGTCATAGATGACATCATCATGTCACATGACGTCATAGATGACATCATCATGTCACATGATGTCATAGATGACATCATCATGTCACATGATGTCATAGATGACATCGTCATGTCATATGATGTCATAGATGACATCATCATGTCACATGACGTCATAGATGACATCGTCATGTCACATGATGTCATAGATGACATCATCATGTCACATGATGTCATAGATGACATCATCATGTCACATGATGTCATAGATGACATCATCATGTCACATGATGTCATAGATGACATCATCATGTCACATGACGTCATAGATGACATCATCATGTCATATGATCATAGATGACATCATCATGTCACATGATGTCATAGATGACATCATCATGTCACATGATGTCATAGATGACATCATCATGTCACATGATCATAGATGACATCATCATGTCACATGATGTCATAGATGACATCATCATGTCACATGATGTCATAGATGACATCATCATGTCACATGATGTCATAGATGACATCATCATGTCACATGATGTCATAGATGACATCATCATGTCACATGATGTCATAGATGACATCATCATGTCACATGATGTCATAGATGACATCATCATGTCACATGATGTCATAGATGACATCATCATGTCACATGATGTCATAGATGACATCATCATGTCACATGATGTCATAGATGACATCATCATGTCACATGATGTCATAGATGACATCATCATGTCACATGATGTCATAGATGACATCATCATGTCACATGATGTCATAGATGACATCATCATGTCACATGATGTCATAGATGACATCATCATGTCACATGATGTCATAGATGACATCATCATGTCACATGATGTCATAGATGACATCATCATGTCACATGATGTCATAGATGACATCATCATGTCACATGACGTCATAGATGACATCATCATGTCACATGATGTCATAGATGACATCATCATGTCACATGATGTCATAGATGACATCATCATGTCACATGACGTCATAGATGACATCATCATGTCACATGATGTCATAGATGACATCATCATGTCACATGATGTCATAGATGACATCATCATGTCACATGATGTCATAGATGACATCATCATGTCACATGATGTCATAGATGACATCATCATGTCACATGATGTCATAGATGACATCATCATGTCACATGATGTCATAGATGACATCATCATGTCACATGATCATAGATGACATCATCATGTCACATGACGTCATAGATGACATCATCATGTCACATGATGTCATAGATGACATCATCATGTCACATGATGTCATAGATGACATCATCATGTCACATGACGTCATAGATGACATCATCATGTCACATGATGTCATAGATGACATCATCATGTCACATGATGTCATAGATGACATCATCATGTCACATGACGTCATAGATGACATCATCATGTCACATGATGTCATAGATGACATCATCATGTCACATGATGTCATAGATGACATCATCATGTCACATGATGTCATAGATGACATCATCATGTCACATGACGTCATAGATGACATCATCATGTCACATGACGTCATAGATGACATCATCATGTCACATGATGTCATAGATGACATCATCATGTCACATGATGTCATAGATGACATCATCATGTCACATGATGTCATAGATGACATCATCATGTCACATGATGTCATAGATGACATCATCATGTCACATGATGTCATAGATGACATCATCATGTCACATGATGTCATAGATGACATCATCATGTCACATGATGTCATAGATGACATCATCATGTCACATGATGTCATAGATGACATCATCATGTCACATGATGTCATAGATGACATCATCATGTCACATGATGTCATAGATGACATCATCATGTCACATGATGTCATAGATGACATCATCATGTCACATGATGTCATAGATGACATCATCATGTCTTATAGCATCATAGATGACATCGTCATGTCACATAATGTGATAGATGACATCGTCATGTCACATGTCATAGATGACATCGTCATGTCACATGATGTCATAGATGACATCATCATGTCACATGATGTCATAGATGACATCATCATGTCACATGATGTCATAGATGACATCATCATGTCACATGACGTCATAGATGACATCATCATGTCACATGATGTCATAGATGACATCATCATGTCACATGACGTCATAGATGACATCATCATGTCACATACGTCATAGATGACATCATCATGTCACATGACGTCATAGATGACATCATCATGTCACATGATGTCATAGATGACATCATCATGTCACATGACGTCATAGATGACATCATCATGTCACATGATGTCATAGATGACATCATCATGTCACATGATGTCATAGATGACATCATCATGTCACATGATGTCATAGATGACATCATCATGTCACATGATGTCATAGATGACATCATCATGTCACATGATGTCATAGATGACATCATCATGTCACATGATGTCATAGATGACATCATCATGTCACATGATCATAGATGACATCATCATGTCACATGATGTCATAGATGACATCATCATGTCACATGATGTCATAGATGACATCATCATGTCACATGATGTCATAGATGACATCATCATGTCACATGATGTCATAGATGACATCATCATGTCACATGATGTCATAGATGACATCATCATGTCACATGATGTCATAGATGACATCATCATGTCACATGATCATAGATGACATCATCATGTCACATGATGTCATAGATGACATCATCATGTCACATGATGTCATAGATGACATCATCATGTCACATGATGTCATAGATGACATCAACATGTCACATATTGTCATAGATGACATCATCATGTCACATATTGTCATAGATGACATCATCATGTCACATGATCATAGATGACATCATCATGTCACATGACGTCATAGATGACATCATCATGTCACATGACGTCATAGATGACATCATCATGTCACATGATGTCATAGATGACATCATCATGTCACATGACGTCATAGATGACATCATCATGTCACATGATGTCATAGATGACATCATCATGTCACATGACGTCATAGATGACATCATCATGTCACATGATGTCATAGATGACATCATCATGTCACATGATGTCATAGATGACATCATCATGTCACATGATGTCATAGATGACATCATCATGTCACATGATGTCATAGATGACATCATCATGTCACATGATGTCATAGATGACATCATCATGTCACATGACGTCATAGATGACATCATCATGTCACATGACGTCATAGATGACATCATCATGTCACATGATGTCATAGATGACATCATCATGTCACATGATGTCATAGATGACATCATCATGTCACATGATGTCATAGATGACATCATCATGTCACATGATGTCATAGATGACATCATCATGTCACATGATGTCATAGATGACATCATCATGTCACATGACGTCATAGATGACATCATCATGTCACATGATGTCATAGATGACATCATCATGTCACATGATGTCATAGATGACATCATCATGTCACATGATGTCATAGATGACATCATCATGTCACATGATGTCATAGATGACATCATCATGTCACATGATGTCATAGATGACATCATCATGTCACATGATGTCATAGATGACATCATCATGTCACATGATGTCATAGATGACATCATCATGTCACATGACGTCATAGATGACATCATCATGTCACATGATGTCATAGATGACATCATCATGTCACATGATGTCATAGATGACATCATCATGTCACATGATGTCATAGATGACATCATCATGTCACATGATGTCATAGATGACATCATCATGTCACATGATGTCATAGATGACATCATCATGTCACATGATGTCATAGATGACATCATCATGTCACATGATGTCATAGATGACATCATCATGTCACATGACGTCATAGATGACATCATCATGTCACATGACGTCATAGATGACATCATCATGTCACATGATGTCATAGATGACATCATCATGTCACATGATGTCATAGATGACATCATCATGTCACATGATGTCATAGATGACATCATCATGTCACATGACGTCATAGATGACATCATCATGTCACATGATGTCATAGATGACATCATCATGTCACATGATGTCATAGATGACATCATCATGTCACATGATGTCATAGATGACATCATCATGTCACATGATGTCATAGATGACATCATCATGTCACATGATGTCATAGATGACATCATCATGTCACATGATGTCATAGATGACATCATCATGTCACATGATGTCATAGATGACATCATCATGTCACATGATGTCATAGATGACATCATCATGTCACATGATGTCATAGATGACATCATCATGTCACATGTCATAGATGACATCATCATGTCACATGATGTCATAGATGACATCATCATGTCACATGACGTCATAGATGACATCATCATGTCACATGATGTCATAGATGACATCATCATGTCACATGATGTCATAGATGACATCATCATGTCACATGATGTCATAGATGACATCATCATGTCACATGATGTCATAGATGACATCATCATGTCACATGATGTCATAGATGACATCGTCATGTCACATGATGTCATAGATGACATCATCATGTCACATGACGTCATAGATGACATCATCATGTCACATGACGTCATAGATGACATCATCATGTCACATGATGTCATAGATGACATCATCATGTCACATGATGTCATAGATGACATCATCATGTCACATGATGTCATAGATGACATCATCATGTCACATGATGTCATAGATGACATCATCATGTCACATGATGTCATAGATGACATCATCATGTCACATGATGTCATAGATGACATCATCATGTCACATGATGTCATAGATGACATCATCATGTCACATGATGTCATAGATGACATCATCATGTCACATGATCATAGATGACATCATCATGTCACATGATGTCATAGATGACATCATCATGTCACATGACGTCATAGATGACATCATCATGTCACATGATGTCATAGATGACATCATCATGTCACATGACGTCATAGATGACATCATCATGTCACATGATGTCATAGATGACATCATCATGTCACATGACGTCATAGATGACATCATCATGTCACATGATGTCATAGATGACATCATCATGTCACATGACGTCATAGATGACATCATCATGTCACATGACGTCATAGATGACATCATCATGTCACATGATGTCATAGATGACATCATCATGTCACATGACGTCATAGATGACATCATCATGTCACATGATGTCATAGATGACATCATCATGTCACATGATCATAGATGACATCATCATGTCACATGATGTCATAGATGACATCATCATGTCACATGATGTCATAGATGACATCATCATGTCACATGATCATAGATGACATCATCATGTCACATGATCATAGATGACATCATCATGTCACATGACGTCATAGATGACATCATCATGTCACATGATGTCATAGATGACATCATCATGTCACATGACGTCATAGATGACATCATCATGTCACATGATGTCATAGATGACATCATCATGTCACATGACGTCATAGATGACATCATCATGTCACATGATGTCATAGATGACATCATCATGTCACATGATGTCATAGATGACATCATCATGTCACATGATGTCATAGATGACATCATCATGTCACATGATGTCATAGATGACATCATCATGTCACATGACGTCATAGATGACATCATCATGTCACATGATGTCATAGATGACATCATCATGTCACATGATGTCATAGATGACATCATCATGTCACATGATGTCATAGATGACATCATCATGTCACATGATGTCATAGATGACATCATCATGTCACATGATGTCATAGATGACATCATCATGTCACATGATGTCATAGATGACATCATCATGTCACATGACGTCATAGATGACATCATCATGTCACATGATGTCATAGATGACATCATCATGTCACATGATGTCATAGATGACATCATCATGTCACATGATGTCATAGATGACATCATCATGTCACATGATGTCATAGATGACATCATCATGTCACATGATGTCATAGATGACATCATCATGTCACATGATGTCATAGATGACATCATCATGTCACATGATGTCATAGATGACATCATCATGTCACATGATGTCATAGATGACATCATCATGTCACATGACGTCATAGATGACATCATCATGTCACATGATGTCATAGATGACATCATCATATCACATGATGTCATAGATGACATCATCATGTCACATGACGTCATAGATGACATCATCATGTCATATGATCATAGATGACATCATCATGTCACATGATCATAGATGACATCATCATGTCACATGATGTCATAGATGACATCATCATGTCACATGATGTCATAGATGACATCATCATGTCACATGATGTCATAGATGACATCATCATGTCACATGATGTCATAGATGACATCATCATGTCACATGATGTCATAGATGACATCATCATGTCACATGATGTCATAGATGACATCATCATGTCACATGATGTCATAGATGACATCATCATGTCACATGATGTCATAGATGACATCATCATGTCACATGATGTCATAGATGACATCATCATGTCACATGACGTCATAGATGACATCATCATGTCACATGATGTCATAGATGACATCATCATGTCACATGATGTCATAGATGACATCATCATGTCACATGATGTCATAGATGACATCATCATGTCACATGATGTCATAGATGACATCATCATGTCACATGATGTCATAGATGACATCATCATGTCACATGATGTCATAGATGACATCATCATGTCACATGATGTCATAGATGACATCATCATGTCACATGATGTCATAGATGACATCATCATGTCACATGACGTCATAGATGACATCATCATGTCACATGATGTCATAGATGACATCATCATGTCACATGATGTCATAGATGACATCATCATGTCACATGATGTCATAGATGACATCATCATGTCACATGATGTCATAGATGACATCATCATGTCACATGATGTCATAGATGACATCATCATGTCACATGATGTCATAGATGACATCATCATGTCACATGATGTCATAGATGACATCATCATGTCACATGATGTCATAGATGACATCATCATGTCACATGATCATAGATGACATCATCATGTCACATGATCATAGATGACATCATCATGTCACATGACGTCATAGATGACATCATCATGTCACATGATGTCATAGATGACATCATCATGTCACATGATGTCATAGATGACATCATCATGTCACATGATGTCATAGATGACATCATCATGTCACATGATCATAGATGACATCATCATGTCACATGATGTCATAGATGACATCATCATGTCACATGATGTCATAGATGACATCATCATGTCACATGATCATAGATGACATCATCATGTCACATGATGTCATAGATGACATCATCATGTCACATGATGTCATAGATGACATCATCATGTCACATGATGTCATAGATGACATCATCATGTCACATGATGTCATAGATGACATCATCATGTCACATGATGTCATAGATGACATCATCATGTCACATGATGTCATAGATGACATCATCATGTCACATGATGTCATAGATGACATCATCATGTCACATGATGTCATAGATGACATCATCATGTCACATGATGTCATAGATGACATCATCATGTCACATGATGTCATAGATGACATCATCATGTCACATGATGTCATAGATGACATCATCATGTCACATGATGTCATAGATGACATCATCATGTCACATGATGTCATAGATGACATCATCATGTCACATGATGTCATAGATGACATCATCATGTCACATGATGTCATAGATGACATCATCATGTCACATGATGTCATAGATGACATCATCATGTCACATGATGTCATAGATGACATCATCATGTCACATGATGTCATAGATGACATCATCATGTCACATGATGTCATAGATGACATCATCATGTCACATGACGTCATAGATGACATCATCATGTCACATGACGTCATAGATGACATCATCATGTCACATGACGTCATAGATGACATCATCATGTCACATGATGTCATAGATGACATCATCATGTCACATGATGTCATAGATGACATCATCATGTCACATGATGTCATAGATGACATCATCATGTCACATGATGTCATAGATGACATCATCATGTCACATGATGTCATAGATGACATCATCATGTCACATGATGTCATAGATGACATCATCATGTCACATGATGTCATAGATGACATCATCATGTCACATGATGTCATAGATGACATCATCATGTCACATGATGTCATAGATGACATCATCATGTCACATGATGTCATAGATGACATCATCATGTCACATGACGTCATAGATGACATCATCATGTCACATGATGTCATAGATGACATCATCATGTCACATGACGTCATAGATGACATCATCATGTCACATGATCATAGATGACATCATCATGTCACATGATCATAGATGACATCATCATGTCACATGATGTCATAGATGACATCATCATGTCACATGATGTCATAGATGACATCATCATGTCACATGACGTCATAGATGACATCATCATGTCACATGATGTCATAGATGACATCATCATGTCACATGATGTCATAGATGACATCATCATGTCACATGATGTCATAGATGACATCATCATGTCACATGATGTCATAGATGACATCATCATGTCACATGATGTCATAGATGACATCATCATGTCACATGATGTCATAGATGACATCATCATGTCACATGACGTCATAGATGACATCATCATGTCACATGATGTCATAGATGACATCATCATGTCACATGATGTCATAGATGACATCATCATGTCACATGATGTCATAGATGACATCATCATGTCACATGACGTCATAGATGACATCATCATGTCACATGATGTCATAGATGACATCATCATGTCACATGATGTCATAGATGACATCATCATGTCACATGATGTCATAGATGACATCATCATGTCACATGATGTCATAGATGACATCATCATGTCACATGATGTCATAGATGACATCATCATGTCACATGATGTCATAGATGACATCATCATGTCACATGATGTCATAGATGACATCATCATGTCACATGATGTCATAGATGACATCATCATGTCACATGACGTCATAGATGACATCATCATGTCACATGATGTCATAGATGACATCATCATGTCACATGATGTCATAGATGACATCATCATGTCACATGATGTCATAGATGACATCATCATGTCACATGACGTCATAGATGACATCATCATGTCACATGATGTCATAGATGACATCATCATGTCATCATAGATGACATCATCATGTCATATGATGTCATAGATGACATCATCATGTCACATGACGTCATAGATGACATCATCATGTCACATGATGTCATAGATGACATCATCATGTCACATGATGTCATAGATGACATCATCATGTCACATGATGTCATAGATGACATCATCATGTCACATGATGTCATAGATGACATCATCATGTCACATGATGTCATAGATGACATCATCATGTCACATGATGTCATAGATGACATCATCATGTCACATGATGTCATAGATGACATCATCATGTCACATGACGTCATAGATGACATCATCATGTCACATGATGTCATAGATGACATCATCATGTCACATGATGTCATAGATGACATCATCATGTCACATGATGTCATAGATGACATCATCATGTCACATGACGTCATAGATGACATCATCATGTCACATGATGTCATAGATGACATCATCATGTCACATGATGTCATAGATGACATCATCATGTCACATGATGTCATAGATGACATCATCATGTCACATGATGTCATAGATGACATCATCATGTCACATGATGTCATAGATGACATCATCATGTCACATGATGTCATAGATGACATCATCATGTCACATGATGTCATAGATGACATCATCATGTCACATGATGTCATAGATGACATCATCATGTCACATGACGTCATAGATGACATCATCATGTCACATGATGTCATAGATGACATCATCATGTCACATGACGTCATAGATGACATCATCATGTCACATGATGTCATAGATGACATCATCATGTCACATGATGTCATAGATGACATCATCATGTCACATGATGTCATAGATGACATCATCATGTCACATGATGTCATAGATGACATCATCATGTCACATGATGTCATAGATGACATCATCATGTCACATGATGTCATAGATGACATCATCATGTCACATGATGTCATAGATGACATCATCATGTCACATCATCATAGATGACATCATCATGTCACATGACGTCATAGATGACATCATCATGTCACATGATGTCATAGATGACATCATCATGTCACATGATGTCATAGATGACATCATCATGTCACATGATCATAGATGACATCATCATGTCACATGATCATAGATGACATCATCATGTCACATGACGCCATAGATGACATCAACATGTCACATGATGTCATAGATGACATCATCATGTCACATGATGTCATAGATGACATCATCATGTCACATGATGTCATAGATGACATCATCATGTCACATGACGTCATAGATGACATCATTATGTCACATGATGTCATAGATGACATCATCATGTCACATGATGTCATAGATGACATCATCATGTCACATGATGTCATAGATGACATCATCATGTCACATGATGTCATAGATGACATCATCATGTCACATGATGTCATAGATGACATCATCATGTCACATGATGTCATAGATGACATCATCATGTCACATGATGTCATAGATGACATCATCATGTCACATGATGTCATAGATGACATCATCATGTCACATGACGTCATAGATGACATCATCATGTCACATGATGTCATAGATGACATCATCATGTCACATGATGTCATAGATGACATCATCATGTCACATGATGTCATAGATGACATCATCATGTCACATGATGTCATAGATGACATCATCATGTCACATGATGTCATAGATGACATCATCATGTCACATGATGTCATAGATGACATCATCATGTCACATGATGTCATAGATGACATCATCATGTCACATGATGTCATAGATGACATCATCATGTCACATGACGTCATAGATGACATCATCATGTCACATGACGTCATAGATGACATCATCATGTCACATGATGTCATAGATGACATCATCATGTCACATGATGTCATAGATGACATCATCATGTCACATGATGTCATAGATGACATCATCATGTCACATGATGTCATAGATGACATCATCATGTCACATGATGTCATAGATGACATCATCATGTCACATGATGTCATAGATGACATCATCATGTCACATGATGTCATAGATGACATCATCATGTCACATGATGTCATAGATGACATCATCATGTCACATGATGTCATAGATGACATCATCATGTCACATGATGTCATAGATGACATCATCATGTCACATGATGTCATAGATGACATCATCATGTCACATGATCATAGATGACATCATCATGTCACATGATGTCATAGATGACATCATCATGTCACATGATGTCATAGATGACATCATCATGTCACATGACGTCATAGATGACATCATCATGTCACATGATGTCATAGATGACATCATCATGTCACATGATGTCATAGATGACATCATCATGTCACATGATGTCATAGATGACATCATCATGTCACATGATGTCATAGATGACATCATCATGTCACATGATGTCATAGATGACATCATCATGTCACATGATGTCATAGATGACATCATCATGTCACATGATGTCATAGATGACATCATCATGTCACATGATGTCATAGATGACATCATCATGTCACATGATGTCATAGATGACATCATCATGTCACATGACGTCATAGATGACATCATCATGTCACATGATGTCATAGATGACATCATCATGTCACATGATGTCATAGATGACATCATCATGTCACATGATGTCATAGATGACATCATCATGTCACATGATGTCATAGATGACATCATCATGTCACATGATGTCATAGATGACATCATCATGTCACATGATGTCATAGATGACATCATCATGTCACATGATGTCATAGATGACATCATCATGTCACATGATGTCATAGATGACATCATCATGTCACATGATCATAGATGACATCATCATGTCACATGATGTCATAGATGACATCATCATGTCACATGATGTCATAGATGACATCATCATGTCACATGATGTCATAGATGACATCATCATGTCACATGATGTCATAGATGACATCATCATGTCACATGACGTCATAGATGACATCATCATGTCACATGATGTCATAGATGACATCATCATGTCACATGATGTCATAGATGACATCATCATGTCACATGATGTCATAGATGACATCATCATGTCACATGATGTCATAGATGACATCATCATGTCACATGACGTCATAGATGACATCATCATGTCACATGATGTCATAGATGACATCATCATGTCACATGACGTCATAGATGACATCATCATGTCACATGATGTCATAGATGACATCATCATGTCACATGATGTCATAGATGACATCATCATGTCACATGATGTCATAGATGACATCATCATGTCACATGACGTCATAGATGACATCATCATGTCACATGATGTCATAGATGACATCATCATGTCACATGACGTCATAGATGACATCATCATGTCACATGATCATAGATGACATCATCATGTCACATGATGTCATAGATGACATCATCATGTCACATGATGTCATAGATGACATCATCATGTCACATGATGTCATAGATGACATCATCATGTCACATGATGTCATAGATGACATCATCATGTCACATGATGTCATAGATGACATCATCATGTCACATGATGTCATAGATGACATCATCATGTCACATGATGTCATAGATGACATCATCATGTCACATGATGTCATAGATGACATCATCATGTCACATGATGTCATAGATGACATCATCATGTCACATGATGTCATAGATGACATCATCATGTCACATGATGTCATAGATGACATCATCATGTCACATGATGTCATAGATGACATCATCATGTCACATGATGTCATAGATGACATCATCATGTCACATGATGTCATAGATGACATCATCATGTCACATGATGTCATAGATGACATCATCATGTCACATGATGTCATAGATGACATCATCATGTCACATGATGTCATAGATGACATCATCATGTCACATGATGTCATAGATGACATCATCATGTCACATGACGTCATAGATGACATCATCATGTCACATGATGTCATAGATGACATCATCATGTCACATGATGTCATAGATGACATCATCATGTCACATGACGTCATAGATGACATCATCATGTCACATGATGTCATAGATGACATCATCATGTCACATGATGTCATAGATGACATCATCATGTCACATGATGTCATAGATGACATCATCATGTCACATGATGTCATAGATGACATCATCATGTCACATGATGTCATAGATGACATCATCATGTCACATGATGTCATAGATGACATCATCATGTCACATGATGTCATAGATGACATCATCATGTCACATGATGTCATAGATGACATCATCATGTCACATGATGTCATAGATGACATCATCATGTCACATGATGTCATAGATGACATCATCATGTCACATGATGTCATAGATGACATCATCATGTCACATGATGTCATAGATGACATCATCATGTCACATGATGTCATAGATGACATCATCATGTCACATGATGTCATAGATGACATCATCATGTCACATGATGTCATAGATGACATCATCATGTCACATGACGTCATAGATGACATCATCATGTCACATGATGTCATAGATGACATCATCATGTCACATGATGTCATAGATGACATCATCATGTCACATGATGTCATAGATGACATCATCATGTCACATGATGTCATAGATGACATCATCATGTCACATGATGTCATAGATGACATCATCATGTCACATGATGTCATAGATGACATCATCATGTCACATGATGTCATAGATGACATCATCATGTCACATGATCATAGATGACATCATCATGTCACATGATGTCATAGATGACATCATCATGTCACATGATGTCATAGATGACATCATCATGTCACATGATGTCATAGATGACATCATCATGTCACATGATGTCATAGATGACATCATCATGTCACATGATGTCATAGATGACATCATCATGTCACATGATGTCATAGATGACATCATCATGTCACATGACGTCATAGATGACATCATCATGTCACATGATGTCATAGATGACATCATCATGTCACATGATGTCATAGATGACATCATCATGTCACATGATGTCATAGATGACATCATCATGTCACATGATGTCATAGATGACATCATCATGTCACATGATGTCATAGATGACATCATCATGTCACATGATGTCATAGATGACATCATCATGTCACATGATGTCATAGATGACATCATCATGTCACATGATGTCATAGATGACATCATCATGTCACATGATGTCATAGATGACATCATCATGTCACATGATGTCATAGATGACATCATCATGTCACATGATGTCATAGATGACATCATCATGTCACATGATGTCATAGATGACATCATCATGTCACATGATGTCATAGATGACATCATCATGTCACATGATGTCATAGATGACATCATCATGTCACATGATGTCATAGATGACATCATCATGTCACATGATGTCATAGATGACATCATCATGTCACATGATGTCATAGATGACATCATCATGTCACATGACGTCATAGATGACATCATCATGTCACATGACGTCATAGATGACATCATCATGTCACATGACGTCATAGATGACATCATCATGTCACATGACGTCATAGATGACATCATCATGTCACATGATCATAGATGACATCATCATGTCACATGATCATAGATGACATCATCATGTCACATGATGTCATAGATGACATCATCATGTCACATGATCATAGATGACATCATCATGTCACATGATGTCATAGATGACATCATCATGTCACATGATGTCATAGATGACATCATCATGTCACATGATGTCATAGATGACATCATCATGTCACATGATGTCATAGATGACATCATCATGTCACATGATGTCATAGATGACATCATCATGTCACATGATGTCATAGATGACATCATCATGTCACATGATGTCATAGATGACATCATCATGTCACATGATGTCATAGATGACATCATCATGTCACATGATGTCATAGATGACATCATCATGTCACATGATGTCATAGATGACATCATCATGTCACATGATGTCATAGATGACATCATCATGTCACATGATGTCATAGATGACATCATCATGTCACATGATGTCATAGATGACATCATCATGTCACATGATGTCATAGATGACATCATCATGTCACATGATGTCATAGATGACATCATCATGTCACATGATGTCATAGATGACATCATCATGTCACATGATGTCATAGATGACATCATCATGTCACATGATGTCATAGATGACATCATCATGTCACATGATGTCATAGATGACATCATCATGTCACATGATGTCATAGATGACATCATCATGTCACATGACGTCATAGATGACATCATCATGTCACATGACGTCATAGATGACATCATCATGTCACATGATCATAGATGACATCATCATGTCACATGATGTCATAGATGACATCATCATGTCACATGATGTCATAGATGACATCATCATGTCACATGATGTCATAGATGACATCATCATGTCACATGATGTCATAGATGACATCATCATGTCACATGATGTCATAGATGACATCATCATGTCATATGTCATAGATGACATCATCATGTCACATGATCATAGATGACATCATCATGTCACATGATGTCATAGATGACATCATCATGTCACATGATGTCATAGATGACATCATCATGTCACATGATGTCATAGATGACATCATCATGTCACATGATGTCATAGATGACATCATCATGTCACATGATGTCATAGATGACATCATCATGTCACATGATGTCATAGATGACATCATCATGTCACATGATGTCATAGATGACATCATCATGTCACATGATGTCATAGATGACATCATCATGTCACATGATGTCATAGATGACATCATCATGTCACATGACGTCATAGATGACATCATCATGTCACATGACGTCATAGATGACATCATCATGTCACATGATGTCATAGATGACATCATCATGTCACATGATGTCATAGACGACATCATCATGTCACATGATGTCATAGATGACATCATCATGTCACATGATGTCATAGATGACATCATCATGTCACATGATGTCATAGATGACATCATCATGTCACATGATGTCATAGATGACATCATCATGTCACATGATGTCATAGATGACATCATCATATGATGTCATAGATGACATCATCATGTCACATGATGTCATAGATGACATCATCATGTCACATGATGTCATAGATGACATCATCATGTCACATGATGTCATAGATGACATCATCATGTCACATGATGTCATAGATGACATCATCATGTCACATGATGTCATAGATGACATCATCATGTCACATGATGTCATAGATGACATCATCATGTCACATGATGTCATAGATGACATCATCATGTCACATGATGTCATAGATGACATCATCATGTCACATGACGTCATAGATGACATCATCATGTCACATGATGTCATAGATGACATCATCATGTCACATGATGTCATAGATGACATCATCATGTCACATGATGTCATAGATGACATCATCATGTCACATGACGTCATAGATGACATCATCATGTCACATGATGTCATAGATGACATCATCATGTCACATGACGTCATAGATGACATCATCATGTCACATGATGTCATAGATGACATCATCATGTCACATGATGTCATAGATGACATCATCATGTCACATGATGTCATAGATGACATCATCATGTCACATGATGTCATAGATGACATCATCATGTCACATGATGTCATAGATGACATCATCATGTCACATGATGTCATAGATGACATCATCATGTCACATGATGTCATAGATGACATCATCATGTCACATGATCATAGATGACATCATCATGTCACATGATGTCATAGATGACATCATCATGTCACATGATGTCATAGATGACATCATCATGTCACATGATGTCATAGATGACATCATCATGTCACATGATGTCATAGATGACATCATCATGTCACATGATGTCATAGATGACATCATCATGTCACATGATGTCATAGATGACATCATCATGTCACATGATGTCATAGATGACATCATCATGTCACATGATGTCATAGATGACATCATCATGTCACATGATCATAGATGACATCATCATGTCACATGATGTCATAGATGACATCATCATGTCACATGACGTCATAGATGACATCATCATGTCACATGATGTCATAGATGACATCATCATGTCACATGATCATAGATGACATCATCATGTCACATGATCATAGATGACATCATCATGTCACATGATGTCATAGATGACATCATCATGTCACATGATGTCATAGATGACATCATCATGTCACATGATGTCATAGATGACATCATCATGTCACATGATGTCATAGATGACATCATCATGTCACATGATGTCATAGATGACATCATCATGTCACATGATGTCATAGATGACATCATCATGTCACATGACGTCATAGATGACATCATCATGTCACATGATGTCATAGATGACATCATCATGTCACATGATGTCATAGATGACATCATCATGTCACATGATGTCATAGATGACATCATCATGTCACATGATGTCATAGATGACATCATCATGTCACATGATGTCATAGATGACATCATCATGTCACATGATGTCATAGATGACATCATCATGTCACATGATGTCATAGATGACATCATCATGTCACATGACGTCATAGATGACATCATCATGTCACATGACGTCATAGATGACATCATCATGTCACATGACGTCATAGATGACATCATCATGTCACATGATGTCATAGATGACATCATCATGTCACATGATGTCATAGATGACATCATCATGTCACATGATGTCATAGATGACATCATCATGTCACATGATGTCATAGATGACATCATCATGTCACATGATGTCATAGATGACATCATCATGTCACATGATGTCATAGATGACATCATCATGTCACATGATGTCATAGATGACATCATCATGTCACATGATGTCATAGATGACATCATCATGTCACATGATGTCATAGATGACATCATCATGTCACATGATGTCATAGATGACATCATCATGTCACATGATGTCATAGATGACATCATCATGTCACATGATGTCATAGATGACATCATCATGTCACATGATGTCATAGATGACATCATCATGTCACATGATGTCATAGATGACATCATCATGTCACATGACGTCATAGATGACATCATCATGTCACATGATGTCATAGATGACATCATCATGTCACATGATGTCATAGATGACATCATCATGTCACATGATGTCATAGATGACATCATCATGTCACATGATGTCATAGATGACATCATCATGTCACATGACGTCATAGATGACATCATCATGTCACATGATGTCATAGATGACATCATCATGTCACATGATGTCATAGATGACATCATCATGTCACATGATGTCATAGATGACATCATCATGTCACATGATGTCATAGATGACATCATCATGTCACATGATGTCATAGATGACATCATCATGTCACATGATGTCATAGATGACATCATCATGTCACATGATGTCATAGATGACATCATCATGTCACATGATGTCATAGATGACATCATCATGTCACATGATGTCATAGATGACATCATCATGTCACATGATGTCATAGATGACATCATCATGTCACATGACGTCATAGATGACATCATCATGTCACATGATGTCATAGATGACATCATCATGTCACATGATGTCATAGATGACATCATCATGTCACATGATCATAGATGACATCATCATGTCACATGATGTCATAGATGACATCATCATGTCACATGATCATAGATGACATCATCATGTCACATGATCATAGATGACATCATCATGTCACATGACGTCATAGATGACATCATCATGTCACATGATGTCATAGATGACATCATCATGTCACATGATGTCATAGATGACATCATCATGTCACATGATGTCATAGATGACATCATCATGTCACATGATGTCATAGATGACATCATCATGTCACATGACGTCATAGATGACATCATCATGTCACATGATGTCATAGATGACATCATCATGTCACATGATGTCATAGATGACATCATCATGTCACATGATGTCATAGATGACATCATCATGTCACATGATGTCATAGATGACATCATCATGTCACATGATGTCATAGATGACATCATCATGTCACATGATGTCATAGATGACATCATCATGTCACATGATGTCATAGATGACATCATCATGTCACATGATGTCATAGATGACATCATCATGTCACATGATGTCATAGATGACATCATCATGTCACATGATGTCATAGATGACATCATCATGTCACATGATGTCATAGATGACATCATCATGTCACATGACGTCATAGATGACATCATCATGTCACATGATGTCATAGATGACATCATCATGTCACATGATGTCATAGATGACATCATCATGTCACATGATGTCATAGATGACATCATCATGTCACATGATGTCATAGATGACATCATCATGTCACATGACGTCATAGATGACATCATCATGTCACATGATGTCATAGATGACATCATCATGTCACATGATGTCATAGATGACATCATCATGTCACATGATGTCATAGATGACATCATCATGTCACATGATGTCATAGATGACATCATCATGTCACATGATGTCATAGATGACATCATCATGTCACATGATGTCATAGATGACATCATCATGTCACATGATGTCATAGATGACATCATCATGTCACATGATGTCATAGATGACATCATCATGTCACATGATGTCATAGATGACATCATCATGTCACATGATGTCATAGATGACATCATCATGTCACATGATGTCATAGATGACATCATCATGTCACATGATCATAGATGACATCATCATGTCACATGATGTCATAGATGACATCATCATGTCACATGATGTCATAGATGACATCATCATGTCACATGATGTCATAGATGACATCATCATGTCACATGATGTCATAGATGACATCATCATGTCACATGATGTCATAGATGACATCATCATGTCACATGATGTCATAGATGACATCATCATGTCACATGATGTCATAGATGACATCATCATGTCACATGACGTCATAGATGACATCATCATGTCACATGACGTCATAGATGACATCATCATGTCACATGATCATAGATGACATCATCATGTCACATGATGTCATAGATGACATCATCATGTCATGATGTCATAGATGACATCATCATGTCACATGACGTCATAGATGACATCATCATGTCACATGATGTCATAGATGACATCATCATGTCACATGATGTCATAGATGACATCATCATGTCACATGATGTCATAGATGACATCATCATGTCACATGATGTCATAGATGACATCATCATGTCACATGATGTCATAGATGACATCATCATGTCACATGATGTCATAGATGACATCATCATGTCACATGATGTCATAGATGACATCATCATGTCACATGATGTCATAGATGACATCATCATGTCACATGACGTCATAGATGACATCATCATGTCACATGATCATAGATGACATCATCATGTCACATGATGTCATAGATGACATCATCATGTCACATGAGTCATAGATGACATCATCATGTCACATGACGTCATAGATGACATCATCATGTCACATGATGTCATAGATGACATCATCATGTCACATGATGTCATAGATGACATCATCATGTCACATGATCATAGATGACATCATCATGTCACATGATGTCATAGATGACATCATCATGTCACATGATCATAGATGACATCATCATGTCACATGATGTCATAGATGACATCATCATGTCACATGATGTCATAGATGACATCATCATGTCACATGATGTCATAGATGACATCATCATGTCACATGATGTCATAGATGACATCATCATGTCACATGATGTCATAGATGACATCATCATGTCACATGATGTCATAGATGACATCATCATGTCACATGATGTCATAGATGACATCATCATGTCACATGATGTCATAGATGACATCATCATGTCACATGATGTCATAGATGACATCATCATGTCACATGATGTCATAGATGACATCATCATGTCACATGATGTCATAGATGACATCATCATGTCACATGATGTCATAGATGACATCATCATGTCACATGATGTCATAGATGACATCATCATGTCACATGATGTCATAGATGACATCATCATGTCACATGATGTCATAGATGACATCATCATGTCACATGATCATAGATGACATCATCATGTCACATGATGTCATAGATGACATCATCATGTCACATGATCATAGATGACATCATCATGTCACATGACGTCATAGATGACATCATCATGTCACATGATGTCATAGATGACATCATCATGTCACATGATGTCATAGATGACATCATCATGTCACATGATGTCATAGATGACATCATCATGTCACATGATGTCATAGATGACATCATCATGTCACATGATGTCATAGATGACATCATCATGTCACATGATCATAGATGACATCATCATGTCACATGATGTCATAGATGACATCATCATGTCACATGATGTCATAGATGACATCATCATGTCACATGATGTCATAGATGACATCATCATGTCACATGATGTCATAGATGACATCATCATGTCACATGATGTCATAGATGACATCATCATGTCACATGATCATAGATGACATCATCATGTCACATGACGTCATAGATGACATCATCATGTCACATGATGTCATAGATGACATCATCATGTCACATGATGTCATAGATGACATCATCATGTCACATGATGTCATAGATGACATCATCATGTCACATGATGTCATAGATGACATCATCATGTCACATGATGTCATAGATGACATCATCATGTCACATGATGTCATAGATGACATCATCATGTCACATGATGTCATAGATGACATCATCATGTCACATGATGTCATAGATGACATCATCATGTCACATGATGTCATAGATGACATCATCATGTCACATGATGTCATAGATGACATCATCATGTCACATGATGTCATAGATGACATCATCATGTCACATGATGTCATAGATGACATCATCATGTCACATGATGTCATAGATGACATCATCATGTCACATGATGTCATAGATGACATCATCATGTCACATGATGTCATAGATGACATCATCATGTCACATGATGTCATAGATGACATCATCATGTCACATGATGTCATAGATGACATCATCATGTCACATGTCATAGATGACATCATCATGTCACATGATGTCATAGATGACATCGTCATGTCACATGATGTCATAGATGACATCATCATGTCACATGATCATAGATGACATCATCATGTCACATGATGTCATAGATGACATCATCATGTCACATGATGTCATAGATGACATCATCATGTCACATGATGTCATAGATGACATCATCATGTCACATGATGTCATAGATGACATCATCATGTCACATGATGTCATAGATGACATCATCATGTCACATGATGTCATAGATGACATCATCATGTCACATGATGTCATAGATGACATCATCATGTCACATGATGTCATAGATGACATCATCATGTCACATGATGTCATAGATGACATCATCATGTCACATGATGTCATAGATGACATCATCATGTCACATGATGTCATAGATGACATCATCATGTCACATGATGTCATAGATGACATCATCATGTCACATGATGTCATAGATGACATCATCATGTCACATGATGTCATAGATGACATCATCATGTCACATGATGTCATAGATGACATCATCATGTCACATGATGTCATAGATGACATCATCATGTCACATGATGTCATAGATGACATCATCATGTCACATGATGTCATAGATGACATCATCATGTCACATGATGTCATAGATGACATCATCATGTCACATGATGTCATAGATGACATCATCATGTCACATGATGTCATAGATGACATCATCATGTCACATGATGTCATAGATGACATCATCATGTCACATGATGTCATAGATGACATCATCATGTCACATGATGTCATAGATGACATCATCATGTCACATGATGTCATAGATGACATCATCATGTCACATGATGTCATAGATGACATCATCATGTCACATGATGTCATAGATGACATCATCATGTCACATGATGTCATAGATGACATCATCATGTCACATGATGTCATAGATGACATCATCATGTCACATGATGTCATAGATGACATCATCATGTCACATGATGTCATAGATGACATCATCATGTCACATGATGTCATAGATGACATCATCATGTCACATGATGTCATAGATGACATCATCATGTCACATGATGTCATAGATGACATCATCATGTCACATGATGTCATAGATGACATCATCATGTCACATGATGTCATAGATGACATCATCATGTCACATGATGTCATAGATGACATCATCATGTCACATGATGTCATAGATGACATCATCATGTCACATGACGTCATAGATGACATCATCATGTCACATGACGTCATAGATGACATCATCATGTCACATGACGTCATAGATGACATCATCATGTCACATGATCATAGATGACATCATCATGTCACATGATCATAGATGACATCATCATGTCACATGATCATAGATGACATCATCATGTCACATGATGTCATAGATGACATCATCATGTCACATGATGTCATAGATGACATCATCATGTCACATGATGTCATAGATGACATCATCATGTCACATGATGTCATAGATGACATCATCATGTCACATGATGTCATAGATGACATCATCATGTCACATGATGTCATAGATGACATCATCATGTCACATGATGTCATAGATGACATCATCATGTCACATGATGTCATAGATGACATCATCATGTCACATGATGTCATAGATGACATCATCATGTCACATGATGTCATAGATGACATCATCATGTCACATGATGTCATAGATGACATCATCATGTCACATGATGTCATAGATGACATCATCATGTCACATGATGTCATAGATGACATCATCATGTCACATGACGTCATAGATGACATCATCATGTCACATGATGTCATAGATGACATCATCATGTCACATGATGTCATAGATGACATCATCATGTCACATGACGTCATAGATGACATCATCATGTCACATGATCATAGATGACATCATCATGTCACATGATCATAGATGACATCATCATGTCACATGATGTCATAGATGACATCATCATGTCACATGATGTCATAGATGACATCATCATGTCACATGATGTCATAGATGACATCATCATGTCACATGACGTCATAGATGACATCATCATGTCACATGATGTCATAGATGACATCATCATGTCACATGATGTCATAGATGACATCATCATGTCACATGATGTCATAGATGACATCATCATGTCACATGATGTCATAGATGACATCATCATGTCACATGATGTCATAGATGACATCATCATGTCACATGATGTCATAGATGACATCATCATGTCACATGATGTCATAGATGACATCATCATGTCACATGATGTCATAGATGACATCATCATGTCACATGATGTCATAGATGACATCATCATGTCACATGATGTCATAGATGACATCATCATGTCACATGATGTCATAGATGACATCATCATGTCACATGATGTCATAGATGACATCATCATGTCACATGATGTCATAGATGACATCATCATGTCACATGATGTCATAGATGACATCATCATGTCACATGTCATAGATGACATCATCATGTCACATGATGTCATAGATGACATCATCATGTCACATGATGTCATAGATGACATCATCATGTCACATGATGTCATAGATGACATCATCATGTCACATGATGTCATAGATGACATCATCATGTCACATGATGTCATAGATGACATCATCATGTCACATGACGTCATAGATGACATCATCATGTCACATGATGTCATAGATGACATCATCATGTCACATGATGTC
Organism: Oryzias woworae; assembly: GCA_016861445.1. NCBI lineage: Eukaryota > Metazoa > Chordata > Actinopteri > Beloniformes > Adrianichthyidae > Oryzias > Oryzias woworae. The sequence continues at coordinate 50,255 of BOLG01001597.1, forward strand.
ATAGATGACATCATCATGTCACATGATGTCATAGATGACATCATCATGTCACATGATGTCATAGATGACATCATCATGTCACATGACGTCATAGATGACATCATCATGTCACATGATGTCATAGATGACATCATCATGTCACATGATGTCATAGATGACATCATCATGTCACATGATGTCATAGATGACATCATCATGTCACATGATGTCATAGATGACATCATCATGTCACATGATGTCATAGATGACATCATCATGTCACATGATGTCATAGATGACATCATCATGTCACATGATGTCATAGATGACATCATCATGTCACATGATGTCATAGATGACATCATCATGTCACATGATGTCATAGATGACATCATCATGTCACATGATGTCATAGATGACATCATCATGTCACATGATGTCATAGATGACATCATCATGTCACATGACGTCATAGATGACATCATCATGTCACATGATGTCATAGATGACATCATCATGTCACATGATGTCATAGATGACATCATCATGTCACATGATCATAGATGACATCATCATGTCACATGATCATAGATGACATCATCATGTCACATGATCATAGATGACATCATCATGTCACATGATGTCATAGATGACATCATCATGTCACATGATGTCATAGATGACATCATCATGTCACATGATGTCATAGATGACATCATCATGTCACATGATGTCATAGATGACATCATCATGTCACATGATGTCATAGATGACATCATCATGTCACATGATGTCATAGATGACATCATCATGTCACATGATGTCATAGATGACATCATCATGTCACATGATGTCATAGATGACATCATCATGTCACATGATGTCATAGATGACATCATCATGTCACATGATGTCATAGATGACATCATCATGTCACATGATGTCATAGATGACATCATCATGTCACATGACGTCATAGATGACATCATCATGTCACATGATGTCATAGATGACATCATCATGTCACATGATGTCATAGATGACATCATCATGTCACATGATGTCATAGATGACATCATCATGTCACATGATGTCATAGATGACATCATCATGTCACATGATCATAGATGACATCATCATGTCACATGATGTCATAGATGACATCATCATGTCACATGATGTCATAGATGACATCATCATGTCACATGACGTCATAGATGACATCATCATGTCACATGATGTCATAGATGACATCATCATGTCACATGATGTCATAGATGACATCATCATGTCACATGATGTCATAGATGACATCATCATGTCACATGATGTCATAGATGACATCATCATGTCACATGATGTCATAGATGACATCATCATGTCACATGATGTCATAGATGACATCATCATGTCACATGATGTCATAGATGACATCATCATGTCACATGATGTCATAGATGACATCATCATGTCACATGATGTCATAGATGACATCATCATGTCACATGATGTCATAGATGACATCATCATGTCACATGACGTCATAGATGACATCATCATGTCACATGATGTCATAGATGACATCATCATGTCACATGATGTCATAGATGACATCATCATGTCACATGATGTCATAGATGACATCATCATGTCACATGATGTCATAGATGACATCATCATGTCACATGATGTCATAGATGACATCATCATGTCACATGATGTCATAGATGACATCATCATGTCACATGATGTCATAGATGACATCATCATGTCACATGATGTCATAGATGACATCATCATGTCACATGATGTCATAGATGACATCATCATGTCACATGACGTCATAGATGACATCATCATGTCACATGATGTCATAGATGACATCATCATGTCACATGATGTCATAGATGACATCATCATGTCACATGATGTCATAGATGACATCATCATGTCACATGATGTCATAGATGACATCATCATGTCACATGATGTCATAGATGACATCATCATGTCACATGATGTCATAGATGACATCATCATGTCACATGATGTCATAGATGACATCATCATGTCACATGATGTCATAGATGACATCATCATGTCACATGATGTCATAGATGACATCATCATGTCACATGATGTCATAGATGACATCATCATGTCACATGATGTCATAGATGACATCATCATGTCACATGATGTCATAGATGACATCATCATGTCACATGATGTCATAGATGACATCATCATGTCACATGATGTCATAGATGACATCATCATGTCACATGATGTCATAGATGACATCATCATGTCACATGATGTCATAGATGACATCATCATGTCACATGATGTCATAGATGACATCATCATGTCACATGACGTCATAGATGACATCATCATGTCACATGATGTCATAGATGACATCATCATGTCACATGACGTCATAGATGACATCATCATGTCACATGATGTCATAGATGACATCATCATGTCACATGATGTCATAGATGACATCATCATGTCACATGTCACATCAATGTCATAGATGACATCATCATGTCACATGACGTCATAGATGACATCATCATGTCACATGATGTCATAGATGACATCATCATGTCACATGTCGTCATAGATGACATCATCATGTCACATGACGTCATAGATGACATCATCATGTCACATGATGTCATAGATGACATCATCATGTCACATGATGTCATAGATGACATCATCATGTCACATGATGTCATAGATGACATCATCATGTCACATGATGTCATAGATGACATCATCATGTCACATGACGTCATAGATGACATCATCATGTCACATGATGTCATAGATGACATCATCATGTCACATGATGTCATAGATGACATCATCATGTCACATGATGTCATAGATGACATCATCATGTCACATGATGTCATAGATGACATCATCATGTCACATGACGTCATAGATGACATCATCATGTCACATGATGTCATAGATGACATCATCATGTCACATGATGTCATAGATGACATCATCATGTCACATGATGTCATAGATGACATCATCATGTCACATGATGTCATAGATGACATCATCATGTCACATGATGTCATAGATGACATCATCATGTCACATGATGTCATAGATGACATCATCATGTCACATGACGTCATAGATGACATCATCATGTCACATGACGTCATAGATGACATCATCATGTCACATGATGTCATAGATGACATCATCATGTCACATGATGTCATAGATGACATCATCATGTCACATGATGTCATAGATGACATCATCATGTCACATGATGTCATAGATGACATCATCATGTCACATGATGTCATAGATGACATCATCATGTCACATGATGTCATAGATGACATCATCATGTCACATGATGTCATAGATGACATCATCATGTCACATGACGTCATAGATGACATCATCATGTCACATGATGTCATAGATGACATCATCATGTCACATGATGTCATAGATGACATCATCATGTCACATGATGTCATAGATGACATCATCATGTCACATGATGTCATAGATGACATCATCATGTCACATGATGTCATAGATGACATCATCATGTCACATGATGTCATAGATGACATCATCATGTCACATGATGTCATAGATGACATCATCATGTCACATGATGTCATAGATGACATCATCATGTCACATGATGTCATAGATGACATCATCATGTCACATGATGTCATAGATGACATCATCATGTCACATGATGTCATAGATGACATCATCATGTCACATGACGTCATAGATGACATCATCATGTCACATGATGTCATAGATGACATCATCATGTCACATGATGTCATAGATGACATCATCATGTCACATGATCATAGATGACATCATCATGTCACATGATGTCATAGATGACATCATCATGTCACATGATGTCATAGATGACATCATCATGTCACATGATGTCATAGATGACATCATCATGTCACATGACGTCATAGATGACATCATCATGTCACATGATGTCATAGATGACATCATCATGTCACATGATGTCATAGATGACATCATCATGTCACATGATGTCATAGATGACATCATCATGTCACATGATGTCATAGATGACATCATCATGTCACATGATGTCATAGATGACATCATCATGTCACATGATGTCATAGATGACATCATCATGTCACATGATGTCATAGATGACATCATCATGTCACATGATGTCATAGATGACATCATCATGTCACATGATGTCATAGATGACATCATCATGTCACATGATGTCATAGATGACATCATCATGTCACATGATGTCATAGATGACATCATCATGTCACATGATGTCATAGATGACATCATCATGTCACATGATGTCATAGATGACATCATCATGTCACATGATGTCATAGATGACATCATCATGTCACATGATGTCATAGATGACATCATCATGTCACATGATGTCATAGATGACATCATCATGTCACATGACGTCATAGATGACATCATCATGTCACATGACGTCATAGATGACATCATCATGTCACATGACGTCATAGATGACATCATCATGTCACATGATGTCATAGATGACATCATCATGTCACATGACGTCATAGATGACATCATCATGTCACATGATGTCATAGATGACATCATCATGTCACATGATGTCATAGATGACATCATCATGTCACATGATGTCATAGATGACATCATCATGTCACATGATGTCATAGATGACATCATCATGTCACATGATGTCATAGATGACATCATCATGTCACATGATGTCATAGATGACATCATCATGTCACATGATGTCATAGATGACATCATCATGTCACATGATCATAGATGACATCATCATGTCACATGATGTCATAGATGACATCATCATGTCACATGATGTCATAGATGACATCATCATGTCACATGATGTCATAGATGACATCATCATGTCACATGATGTCATAGATGACATCATCATGTCACATGATGTCATAGATGACATCATCATGTCACATGATGTCATAGATGACATCATCATGTCACATGATGTCATAGATGACATCATCATGTCACATGATGTCATAGATGACATCATCATGTCACATGATGTCATAGATGACATCATCATGTCACATGATGTCATAGATGACATCATCATGTCACATGACGTCATAGATGACATCATCATGTCACATGATGTCATAGATGACATCATCATGTCACATGATGTCATAGATGACATCATCATGTCACATGATGTCATAGATGACATCATCATGTCACATGATGTCATAGATGACATCATCATGTCACATGATGTCATAGATGACATCATCATGTCACATGATGTCATAGATGACATCATCATGTCACATGATGTCATAGATGACATCATCATGTCACATGATGTCATAGATGACATCATCATGTCACATGATGTCATAGATGACATCATCATGTCACATGATGTCATAGATGACATCATCATGTCACATGACGTCATAGATGACATCATCATGTCACATGACGTCATAGATGACATCATCATGTCACATGACGTCATAGATGACATCATCATGTCACATGACGTCATAGATGACATCATCATGTCACATGATGTCATAGATGACATCATCATGTCACATGATGTCATAGATGACATCATCATGTCACATGATGTCATAGATGACATCATCATGTCACATGATGTCATAGATGACATCATCATGTCACATGATGTCATAGATGACATCATCATGTCACATGATGTCATAGATGACATCATCATGTCACATGATGTCATAGATGACATCATCATGTCACATGATGTCATAGATGACATCATCATGTCACATGATGTCATAGATGACATCATCATGTCACATGACGTCATAGATGACATCATCATGTCACATGACGTCATAGATGACATCATCATGTCACATGATGTCATAGATGACATCATCATGTCACATGATGTCATAGATGACATCATCATGTCACATGATGTCATAGATGACATCATCATGTCACATGATGTCATAGATGACATCATCATGTCACATGATGTCATAGATGACATCATCATGTCACATGATGTCATAGATGACATCATCATGTCACATGATCATAGATGACATCATCATGTCACATGATGTCATAGATGACATCATCATGTCACATGATGTCATAGATGACATCATCATGTCACATGATGTCATAGATGACATCATCATGTCACATGATGTCATAGATGACATCATCATGTCACATGACGTCATAGATGACATCATCATGTCACATGATGTCATAGATGACATCATCATGTCACATGATGTCATAGATGACATCATCATGTCACATGATGTCATAGATGACATCATCATGTCACATGATGTCATAGATGACATCATCATGTCACATGATGTCATAGATGACATCATCATGTCACATGATGTCATAGATGACATCATCATGTCACATGATGTCATAGATGACATCATCATGTCACATGATGTCATAGATGACATCATCATGTCACATGATGTCATAGATGACATCATCATGTCACATGATGTCATAGATGACATCATCATGTCACATGATGTCATAGATGACATCATCATGTCACATGATGTCATAGATGACATCATCATGTCACATGATGTCATAGATGACATCATCATGTCACATGACGTCATAGATGACATCATCATGTCACATGATGTCATAGATGACATCATCATGTCACATGATGTCATAGATGACATCATCATGTCACATGACGTCATAGATGACATCATCATGTCACATGATGTCATAGATGACATCATCATGTCACATGATGTCATAGATGACATCATCATGTCACATGATGTCATAGATGACATCATCATGTCACATGATGTCATAGATGACATCATCATGTCACATGATGTCATAGATGACATCATCATGTCACATGATCATAGATGACATCATCATGTCACATGATGTCATAGATGACATCATCATGTCACATGATGTCATAGATGACATCATCATGTCACATGATGTCATAGATGACATCATCATGTCACATGATGTCATAGATGACATCATCATGTCACATGATGTCATAGATGACATCATCATGTCACATGATGTCATAGATGACATCATCATGTCACATGACGTCATAGATGACATCATCATGTCACATGACGTCATAGATGACATCATCATGTCACATGACGTCATAGATGACATCATCATGTCACATGATCATAGATGACATCATCATGTCACATGACGTCATAGATGACATCATCATGTCACATGATGTCATAGATGACATCATCATGTCACATGATGTCATAGATGACATCATCATGTCACATGATGTCATAGATGACATCATCATGTCACATGATGTCATAGATGACATCATCATGTCACATGATGTCATAGATGACATCATCATGTCACATGATGTCATAGATGACATCATCATGTCACATGATGTCATAGATGACATCATCATGTCACATGATGTCATAGATGACATCATCATGTCACATGATGTCATAGATGACATCATCATGTCACATGACGTCATAGATGACATCATCATGTCACATGATGTCATAGATGACATCATCATGTCACATGATGTCATAGATGACATCATCATGTCACATGATGTCATAGATGACATCATCATGTCACATGATGTCATAGATGACATCATCATGTCACATGATGTCATAGATGACATCATCATGTCACATGATGTCATAGATGACATCATCATGTCACATGATGTCATAGATGACATCATCATGTCACATGATGTCATAGATGACATCATCATGTCACATGATGTCATAGATGACATCATCATGTCACATGATGTCATAGATGACATCATCATGTCACATGATGTCATAGATGACATCATCATGTCACATGATGTCATAGATGACATCATCATGTCACATGATGTCATAGATGACATCATCATGTCACATGATGTCATAGATGACATCATCATGTCACATGATGTCATAGATGACATCATCATGTCACATGATGTCATAGATGACATCATCATGTCACATGATGTCATAGATGACATCATCATGTCACATGATGTCATAGATGACATCATCATGTCACATGATCATAGATGACATCATCATGTCACATGAGTCATAGATGACATCATCATGTCACATGATGTCATAGATGACATCATCATGTCACATGATGTCATAGATGACATCATCATGTCACATGATGTCATAGATGACATCATCATGTCACATGATGTCATAGATGACATCATCATGTCACATGATGTCATAGATGACATCATCATGTCACATGATGTCATAGATGACATCATCATGTCACATGATGTCATAGATGACATCATCATGTCACATGATGTCATAGATGACATCATCATGTCACATGATGTCATAGATGACATCATCATGTCACATGATGTCATAGATGACATCATCATGTCACATGATGTCATAGATGACATCATCATGTCACATGATGTCATAGATGACATCATCATGTCACATGATGTCATAGATGACATCATCATGTCACATGATGTCATAGATGACATCATCATGTCACATGACGTCATAGATGACATCATCATGTCACATGATGTCATAGATGACATCATCATGTCACATGATGTCATAGATGACATCATCATGTCACATGATGTCATAGATGACATCATCATGTCACATGATGTCATAGATGACATCATCATGTCACATGATGTCATAGATGACATCATCATGTCACATGATGTCATAGATGACATCATCATGTCACATGATGTCATAGATGACATCATCATGTCACATGATGTCATAGATGACATCATCATGTCACATGATGTCATAGATGACATCATCATGTCACATGATGTCATAGATGACATCATCATGTCACATGATGTCATAGATGACATCATCATGTCACATGATGTCATAGATGACATCATCATGTCACATGATGTCATAGATGACATCATCATGTCACATGATGTCATAGATGACATCATCATGTCACATGATGTCATAGATGACATCATCATGTCACATGACGTCATAGATGACATCATCATGTCACATGATGTCATAGATGACATCATCATGTCACATGATGTCATAGATGACATCATCATGTCACATGATGTCATAGATGACATCATCATGTCACATGATGTCATAGATGACATCATCATGTCACATGACGTCATAGATGACATCATCATGTCACATGATGTCATAGATGACATCATCATGTCACATGATGTCATAGATGACATCATCATGTCACATGATGTCATAGATGACATCATCATGTCACATGATGTCATAGATGACATCATCATGTCACATGATGTCATAGATGACATCATCATGTCACATGATGTCATAGATGACATCATCATGTCACATGATGTCATAGATGACATCATCATGTCACATGATGTCATAGATGACATCATCATGTCACATGATGTCATAGATGACATCATCATGTCACATGACGTCATAGATGACATCATCATGTCACATGATGTCATAGATGACATCATCATGTCACATGATGTCATAGATGACATCATCATGTCACATGATGTCATAGATGACATCATCATGTCACATGATGTCATAGATGACATCATCATGTCACATGATGTCATAGATGACATCATCATGTCACATGATCATAGATGACATCATCATGTCACATGATGTCATAGATGACATCATCATGTCACATGATCATAGATGACATCATCATGTCACATGATGTCATAGATGACATCATCATGTCACATGATGTCATAGATGACATCATCATGTCACATGATGTCATAGATGACATCATCATGTCACATGATGTCATAGATGACATCATCATGTCACATGATGTCATAGATGACATCATCATGTCACATGATGTCATAGATGACATCATCATGTCACATGATGTCATAGATGACATCATCATGTCACATGATGTCATAGATGACATCATCATGTCACATGATGTCATAGATGACATCATCATGTCACATGATGTCATAGATGACATCATCATGTCACATGATGTCATAGATGACATCATCATGTCACATGATGTCATAGATGACATCATCATGTCACATGATGTCATAGATGACATCATCATGTCACATGATGTCATAGATGACATCATCATGTCACATGATCATAGATGACATCATCATGTCACATGATCATAGATGACATCATCATGTCACATGATGTCATAGATGACATCATCATGTCACATGATGTCATAGATGACATCATCATGTCACATGATGTCATAGATGACATCATCATGTCACATGATGTCATAGATGACATCATCATGTCACATGATGTCATAGATGACATCATCATGTCACATGATGTCATAGATGACATCATCATGTCACATGATGTCATAGATGACATCATCATGTCACATGATGTCATAGATGACATCATCATGTCACATGATGTCATAGATGACATCATCATGTCACATGATGTCATAGATGACATCATCATGTCACATGATGTCATAGATGACATCATCATGTCACATGATGTCATAGATGACATCATCATGTCACATGATGTCATAGATGACATCATCATGTCACATGATGTCATAGATGACATCATCATGTCACATGATGTCATAGATGACATCATCATGTCACATGATGTCATAGATGACATCATCATGTCACATGATGTCATAGATGACATCATCATGTCACATGATGTCATAGATGACATCATCATGTCACATGATGTCATAGATGACATCATCATGTCACATGATGTCATAGATGACATCATCATGTCACATGATGTCATAGATGACATCATCATGTCACATGATGTCATAGATGACATCATCATGTCACATGATGTCATAGATGACATCATCATGTCACATGATGTCATAGATGACATCATCATGTCACATGATGTCATAGATGACATCATCATGTCACATGACGTCATAGATGACATCATCATGTCACATGATGTCATAGATGACATCATCATGTCACATGATGTCATAGATGACATCATCATGTCACATGATGTCATAGATGACATCATCATGTCACATGATGTCATAGATGACATCATCATGTCACATGATGTCATAGATGACATCATCATGTCACATGATGTCATAGATGACATCATCATGTCACATGATGTCATAGATGACATCATCATGTCACATGATGTCATAGATGACATCATCATGTCACATGATGTCATAGATGACATCATCATGTCACATGATGTCATAGATGACATCATCATGTCACATGATGTCATAGATGACATCATCATGTCACATGATGTCATAGATGACATCATCATGTCACATGATGTCATAGATGACATCATCATGTCACATGATGTCATAGATGACATCATCATGTCACATGACGTCATAGATGACATCATCATGTCACATGATGTCATAGATGACATCATCATGTCACATGATGTCATAGATGACATCATCATGTCACATGATGTCATAGATGACATCATCATGTCACATGATGTCATAGATGACATCATCATGTCACATGATGTCATAGATGACATCATCATGTCACATGATGTCATAGATGACATCATCATGTCACATGATGTCATAGATGACATCATCATGTCACATGATGTCATAGATGACATCATCATGTCACATGATGTCATAGATGACATCATCATGTCACATGATGTCATAGATGACATCATCATGTCACATGATGTCATAGATGACATCATCATGTCACATGATGTCATAGATGACATCATCATGTCACATGATGTCATAGATGACATCATCATGTCACATGATGTCATAGATGACATCATCATGTCACATGATGTCATAGATGACATCATCATGTCACATGATGTCATAGATGACATCATCATGTCACATGATGTCATAGATGACATCATCATGTCACATGATGTCATAGATGACATCATCATGTCACATGATGTCATAGATGACATCATCATGTCACATGATGTCATAGATGACATCATCATGTCACATGATGTCATAGATGACATCATCATGTCACATGATGTCATAGATGACATCATCATGTCACATGATGTCATAGATGACATCATCATGTCACATGATGTCATAGATGACATCATCATGTCACATGATGTCATAGATGACATCATCATGTCACATGATCATAGATGACATCATCATGTCACATGACGTCATAGATGACATCATCATGTCACATGATGTCATAGATGACATCATCATGTCACATGATGTCATAGATGACATCATCATGTCACATGATGTCATAGATGACATCATCATGTCACATGATGTCATAGATGACATCATCATGTCACATGATGTCATAGATGACATCATCATGTCACATGATCATAGATGACATCATCATGTCACATGATGTCATAGATGACATCATCATGTCACATGACGTCATAGATGACATCATCATGTCACATGATGTCATAGATGACATCATCATGTCACATGATGTCATAGATGACATCATCATGTCACATGACGTCATAGATGACATCATCATGTCACATGATGTCATAGATGACATCATCATGTCACATGATGTCATAGATGACATCATCATGTCACATGATGTCATAGATGACATCATCATGTCACATGACGTCATAGATGACATCATCATGTCACATGACGTCATAGATGACATCATCATGTCACATGATGTCATAGATGACATCATCATGTCACATGATCATAGATGACATCATCATGTCACATGATGTCATAGATGACATCATCATGTCACATGATGTCATAGATGACATCATCATGTCACATGATGTCATAGATGACATCATCATGTCACATGATGTCATAGATGACATCATCATGTCACATGATGTCATAGATGACATCATCATGTCACATGATGTCATAGATGACATCATCATGTCACATGATGTCATAGATGACATCATCATGTCACATGATGTCATAGATGACATCATCATGTCACATGATGTCATAGATGACATCATCATGTCACATGACGTCATAGATGACATCATCATGTCACATGATGTCATAGATGACATCATCATGTCACATGATGTCATAGATGACATCATCATGTCACATGATGTCATAGATGACATCATCATGTCACATGACGTCATAGATGACATCATCATGTCACATGATGTCATAGATGACATCATCATGTCACATGATGTCATAGATGACATCATCATGTCACATGATGTCATAGATGACATCATCATGTCACATGATGTCATAGATGACATCATCATGTCACATGATGTCATAGATGACATCATCATGTCACATGATGTCATAGATGACATCATCATGTCACATGATGTCATAGATGACATCATCATGTCACATGATGTCATAGATGACATCATCATGTCACATGATGTCATAGATGACATCATCATGTCACATGATGTCATAGATGACATCATCATGTCACATGATGTCATAGATGACATCATCATGTCACATGATGTCATAGATGACATCATCATGTCACATGATGTCATAGATGACATCATCATGTCACATGATGTCATAGATGACATCATCATGTCACATGTCATAGATGACATCATCATGTCACATGATGTCATAGATGACATCATCATGTCACATGCTGTCATAGATGACATCATCATGTCACATGACGTCATAGATGACATCATCATGTCACATGAAGTCATAGATGACATCATCATGTCACATGATGTCATAGATGACATCATCATGTCACATGATGTCATAGATGACATCATCATGTCACATGATGTCATAGATGACATCATCATGTCACATGATGTCATAGATGACATCATCATGTCACATGATGTCATAGATGACATCATCATGTCACATGATCATAGATGACATCATCATGTCACATGATGTCATAGATGACATCATCATGTCACATGATCATAGATGACATCATCATGTCACATGATGTCATAGATGACATCATCATGTCACATGATGTCATAGATGACATCATCATGTCACATGATGTCATAGATGACATCATCATGTCACATGACGTCATAGATGACATCATCATGTCACATGATGTCATAGATGACATCATCATGTCACATGATGTCATAGATGACATCATCATGTCACATGATGTCATAGATGACATCATCATGTCACATGATGTCATAGATGACATCATCATGTCACATGATGTCATAGATGACATCATCATGTCACATGATGTCATAGATGACATCATCATGTCACATGATGTCATAGATGACATCATCATGTCACATGATGTCATAGATGACATCATCATGTCACATGATGTCATAGATGACATCATCATGTCACATGATGTCATAGATGACATCATCATGTCACATGATGTCATAGATGACATCATCATGTCACATGATGTCATAGATGACATCATCATGTCACATGATGTCATAGATGACATCATCATGTCACATGACGTCATAGATGACATCATCATGTCACATGATGTCATAGATGACATCATCATGTCACATGACGTCATAGATGACATCATCATGTCACATGATGTCATAGATGACATCATCATGTCACATGATGTCATAGATGACATCATCATGTCACATGATGTCATAGATGACATCATCATGTCACATGATGTCATAGATGACATCATCATGTCACATGATGTCATAGATGACATCATCATGTCACATGATGTCATAGATGACATCATCATGTCACATGATGTCATAGATGACATCATCATGTCACATGATGTCATAGATGACATCATCATGTCACATGATGTCATAGATGACATCATCATGTCACATGATGTCATAGATGACATCATCATGTCACATGATGTCATAGATGACATCATCATGTCACATGATGTCATAGATGACATCATCATGTCACATGATGTCATAGATGACATCATCATGTCACATGATGTCATAGATGACATCATCATGTCACATGATGTCATAGATGACATCATCATGTCACATGATGTCATAGATGACATCATCATGTCACATGATGTCATAGATGACATCATCATGTCACATGATGTCATAGATGACATCATCATGTCACATGACGTCATAGATGACATCATCATGTCACATGATGTCATAGATGACATCATCATGTCACATGATGTCATAGATGACATCATCATGTCACATGACGTCATAGATGACATCATCATGTCACATGATGTCATAGATGACATCATCATGTCACATGATGTCATAGATGACATCATCATGTCACATGATGTCATAGATGACATCATCATGTCACATGATGTCATAGATGACATCATCATGTCACATGATGTCATAGATGACATCATCATGTCACATGATGTCATAGATGACATCATCATGTCACATGATGTCATAGATGACATCATCATGTCACATGATGTCATAGATGACATCATCATGTCACATGATGTCATAGATGACATCATCATGTCACATGATGTCATAGATGACATCATCATGTCACATGATGTCATAGATGACATCATCATGTCACATGACGTCATAGATGACATCATCATGTCACATGATGTCATAGATGACATCATCATGTCACATGATGTCATAGATGACATCATCATGTCACATGATGTCATAGATGACATCATCATGTCACATGATGTCATAGATGACATCATCATGTCACATGACGTCATAGATGACATCATCATGTCACATGACGTCATAGATGACATCATCATGTCACATGACGTCATAGATGACATCATCATGTCACATGACGTCATAGATGACATCATCATGTCACATGATGTCATAGATGACATCATCATGTCACATGATGTCATAGATGACATCATCATGTCACATGATGTCATAGATGACATCATCATGTCACATGACGTCATAGATGACATCATCATGTCACATGATGTCATAGATGACATCATCATGTCACATGATGTCATAGATGACATCATCATGTCACATGATGTCATAGATGACATCATCATGTCACATGACGTCATAGATGACATCATCATGTCACATGATGTCATAGATGACATCATCATGTCACATGATGTCATAGATGACATCATCATGTCACATGACGTCATAGATGACATCATCATGTCACATGACGTCATAGATGACATCATCATGTCACATGATGTCATAGATGACATCATCATGTCACATGATGTCATAGATGACATCATCATGTCACATGATGTCATAGATGACATCATCATGTCACATGATGTCATAGATGACATCATCATGTCACATGATGTCATAGATGACATCATCATGTCACATGATGTCATAGATGACATCATCATGTCACATGATGTCATAGATGACATCATCATGTCACATGATGTCATAGATGACATCATCATGTCACATGATGTCATAGATGACATCATCATGTCACATGATGTCATAGATGACATCATCATGTCACATGACGTCATAGATGACATCATCATGTCACATGATGTCATAGATGACATCATCATGTCACATGACGTCATAGATGACATCATCATGTCACATGATGTCATAGATGACATCATCATGTCACATGATGTCATAGATGACATCATCATGTCACATGATGTCATAGATGACATCATCATGTCACATGATGTCATAGATGACATCATCATGTCACATGATGTCATAGATGACATCATCATGTCACATGATGTCATAGATGACATCATCATGTCACATGATGTCATAGATGACATCATCATGTCACATGACGTCATAGATGACATCATCATGTCACATGATGTCATAGATGACATCATCATGTCACATGATGTCATAGATGACATCATCATGTCATGATGTCATAGATGACATCATCATGTCATGATGTCATAGATGACATCATCATGTCACATGATGTCATAGATGACATCATCATGTCACATGATGTCATAGATGACATCATCATGTCACATGATGTCATAGATGACATCATCATGTCACATGATGTCATAGATGACATCATCATGTCACATGACGTCATAGATGACATCATCATGTCACATGATGTCATAGATGACATCATCATGTCACATGATGTCATAGATGACATCATCATGTCACATGATGTCATAGATGACATCATCATGTCACATGATGTCATAGATGACATCATCATGTCACATGATGTCATAGATGACATCATCATGTCACATGATGTCATAGATGACATCATCATGTCACATGATGTCATAGATGACATCATCATGTCACATGATGTCATAGATGACATCATCATGTCACATGATGTCATAGATGACATCATCATGTCACATGATGTCATAGATGACATCATCATGTCACATGATGTCATAGATGACATCATCATGTCACATGATGTCATAGATGACATCATCATGTCACATGATGTCATAGATGACATCATCATGTCACATGATGTCATAGATGACATCATCATGTCACATGACGTCATAGATGACATCATCATGTCACATGATGTCATAGATGACATCATCATGTCACATGATGTCATAGATGACATCATCATGTCACATGACGTCATAGATGACATCATCATGTCACATGATGTCATAGATGACATCATCATGTCACATGACGTCATAGATGACATCATCATGTCACATGATGTCATAGATGACATCATCATGTCACATGATGTCATAGATGACATCATCATGTCACATGATGTCATAGATGACATCATCATGTCACATGATGTCATAGATGACATCATCATGTCACATGATGTCATAGATGACATCATCATGTCACATGATGTCATAGATGACATCATCATGTCACATGATGTCATAGATGACATCATCATGTCACATAGATGACATCATTGTCACATGTCATAGATGACATCATCATGTCACATGATGTCATAGATGACATCATCATGTCACATGATGTCATAGATGACATCATCATGTCACATGATGTCATAGATGACATCATCATGTCACATGATGTCATAGATGACATCATCATGTCACATGACGTCATAGATGACATCATCATGTCACATGACGTCATAGATGACATCATCATGTCACATGACGTCATAGATGACATCATCATGTCACATGACGTCATAGATGACATCATCATGTCACATGATGTCATAGATGACATCATCATGTCACATGATGTCATAGATGACATCATCATGTCACATGATGTCATAGATGACATCATCATGTCACATGACGTCATAGATGACATCATCATGTCACATGATGTCATAGATGACATCATCATGTCACATGATGTCATAGATGACATCATCATGTCACATGACGTCATAGATGACATCATCATGTCACATGATGTCATAGATGACATCATCATGTCACATGATGTCATAGATGACATCATCATGTCACATGATGTCATAGATGACATCATCATGTCACATGATGTCATAGATGACATCATCATGTCACATGACGTCATAGATGACATCATCATGTCACATGATGTCATAGATGACATCATCATGTCACATGATGTCATAGATGACATCATCATGTCACATGATGTCATAGATGACATCATCATGTCACATGATGTCATAGATGACATCATCATGTCACATGATGTCATAGATGACATCATCATGTCACATGATGTCATAGATGACATCATCATGTCACATGACGTCATAGATGACATCATCATGTCACATGATGTCATAGATGACATCATCATGTCACATGACGTCATAGATGACATCATCATGTCACATGATGTCATAGATGACATCATCATGTCACATGATGTCATAGATGACATCATCATGTCACATGATGTCATAGATGACATCATCATGTCACATGATGTCATAGATGACATCATCATGTCACATGATGTCATAGATGACATCATCATGTCACATGATGTCATAGATGACATCATCATGTCACATGATGTCATAGATGACATCATCATGTCACATGATGTCATAGATGACATCATCATGTCACATGATGTCATAGATGACATCATCATGTCACATGATGTCATAGATGACATCATCATGTCACATGATGTCATAGATGACATCATCATGTCACATGATGTCATAGATGACATCATCATGTCACATGACGTCATAGATGACATCATCATGTCACATGATGTCATAGATGACATCATCATGTCACATGATGTCATAGATGACATCATCATGTCACATGATGTCATAGATGACATCATCATGTCACATGATGTCATAGATGACATCATCATGTCACATGATGTCATAGATGACATCATCATGTCACATGATGTCATAGATGACATCATCATGTCACATGATGTCATAGATGACATCATCATGTCACATGATGTCATAGATGACATCATCATGTCACATGATGTCATAGATGACATCATCATGTCACATGATGTCATAGATGACATCATCATGTCACATGATGTCATAGATGACATCATCATGTCACATGACGTCATAGATGACATCATCATGTCACATGATGTCATAGATGACATCATCATGTCACATGATGTCATAGATGACATCATCATGTCACATGATGTCATAGATGACATCATCATGTCACATGACGTCATAGATGACATCATCATGTCACATGATGTCATAGATGACATCATCATGTCACATGATGTCATAGATGACATCATCATGTCACATGACGTCATAGATGACATCATCATGTCACATGTCATAGATGACATCGTTATGTCACATGATGTCATAGATGACATCATCATGTCACATGATGTCATAGATGACATCATCATGTCACATGATGTCATAGATGACATCATCATGTCACATGATGTCATAGATGACATCATCATGTCACATGATGTCATAGATGACATCATCATGTCACATGATGTCATAGATGACATCATCATGTCACATGCTGTCATAGATGACATCATCATGTCACATGACGTCATAGATGACATCATCATGTCACATGATGTCATAGATGACATCATCATGTCACATGATGTCATAGATGACATCATCATGTCATATGTCATAGATGACATCGTCATGTCACATGATGTCATAGATGACATCATCATGTCACATGATGTCATAGATGACATCATCATGTCACATGATGTCATAGATGACATCATCATGTCACATGACGTCATAGATGACATCATCATGTCACATGATGTCATAGATGACATCATTATGTCATATGTCATAGATGACATCATCATGTCACATGACGTCATAGATGACATCATCATGTCACATGATGTCATAGATGACATCATCATGTCAGATGACATCATCATGTCACATGACGTCATAGATGACATCATCATGTCACATGACGTCATAGATGACATCATCATGTCACATGATGTCATAGATGACATCATCATGTCACATGATGTCATAGATGACATCATCATGTCACATGTCATAGATGACATCATCATGTCACATGATGTCATAGATGACATCATCATGTCACATGATGTCATAGATGACATCATCATGTCACATGATGTCATAGATGACATCATCATGTCACATGATGTCATAGATGACATCATCATGTCACATGATGTCATAGATGACATCATCATGTCACATGATGTCATAGATGACATCATCATGTCACATGATGTCATAGATGACATCATCATGTCACATGATGTCATAGATGACATCATCATGTCACATGACGTCATAGATGACATCATCATGTCACATGACGTCATAGATGACATCATCATGTCACATGATGTCATAGATGACATCATCATGTCACATGATGTCATAGATGACATCATCATGTCACATGATGTCATAGATGACATCATCATGTCACATGATGTCATAGATGACATCATCATGTCACATGATGTCATAGATGACATCATCATGTCACATGATGTCATAGATGACATCATCATGTCACATGATGTCATAGATGACATCATCATGTCACATGATGTCATAGATGACATCATCATGTCACATGATGTCATAGATGACATCATCATGTCACATGATGTCATAGATGACATCATCATGTCACATGATGTCATAGATGACATCATCATGTCACATGACGTCATAGATGACATCATCATGTCACATGATGTCATAGATGACATCATCATGTCACATGATGTCATAGATGACATCATCATGTCACATGATGTCATAGATGACATCATCATGTCACATGACGTCATAGATGACATCATCATGTCACATGATGTCATAGATGACATCATCATGTCACATGATGTCATAGATGACATCATCATGTCACATGATGTCATAGATGACATCATCATGTCACATGATGTCATAGATGACATCATCATGTCACATGATGTCATAGATGACATCATCATGTCACATGATGTCATAGATGACATCATCATGTCACATGATGTCATAGATGACATCATCATGTCACATGATGTCATAGATGACATCATCATGTCACATGACGTCATAGATGACATCATCATGTCACATGATGTCATAGATGACATCATCATGTCACATGATGTCATAGATGACATCATCATGTCACATGATGTCATAGATGACATCATCATGTCACATGATGTCATAGATGACATCATCATGTCACATGATGTCATAGATGACATCATCATGTCACATGATGTCATAGATGACATCATCATGTCACATGATGTCATAGATGACATCATCATGTCACATGATGTCATAGATGACATCATCATGTCACATGATGTCATAGATGACATCATCATGTCACATGATGTCATAGATGACATCATCATGTCACATGATGTCATAGATGACATCATCATGTCACATGATGTCATAGATGACATCATCATGTCACATGATGTCATAGATGACATCATCATGTCACATGATGTCATAGATGACATCATCATGTCACATGATGTCATAGATGACATCATCATGTCACATGATGTCATAGATGACATCATCATGTCACATGATGTCATAGATGACATCATCATGTCACATGATGTCATAGATGACATCATCATGTCACATGATGTCATAGATGACATCATCATGTCACATGATGTCATAGATGACATCAACATGTCACATGATGTCATAGATGACATCATCATGTCACATATTGTCATAGATGACATCATCATGTCACATGACGTCATAGATGACATCATCATGTCACATGATGTCATAGATGACATCATCATGTCACATGATGTCATAGATGACATCATCATGTCACATGATGTCATAGATGACATCATCATGTCACATGATGTCATAGATGACATCATCATGTCACATGATGTCATAGATGACATCATCATGTCACATGATGTCATAGATGACATCATCATGTCACATGACGTCATAGATGACATCATCATGTCACATGATGTCATAGATGACATCATCATGTCACATGATGTCATAGATGACATCATCATGTCACATGACGTCATAGATGACATCATCATGTCACATGATGTCATAGATGACATCATCATGTCACATGATGTCATAGATGACATCATCATGTCACATGATGTCATAGATGACATCATCATGTCACATGATGTCATAGATGACATCATCATGTCACATGACGTCATAGATGACATCATCATGTCACATGACGTCATAGATGACATCATCATGTCACATGATGTCATAGATGACATCATCATGTCACATGATGTCATAGATGACATCATCATGTCACATGATGTCATAGATGACATCATCATGTCACATGATGTCATAGATGACATCATCATGTCACATGATGTCATAGATGACATCATCATGTCACATGATGTCATAGATGACATCATCATGTCACATGATGTCATAGATGACATCATCATGTCACATGATGTCATAGATGACATCATCATGTCACATGATGTCATAGATGACATCATCATGTCACATGACGTCATAGATGACA
This sequence comes from Oryzias woworae, assembly GCA_016861445.1. Lineage (NCBI taxonomy): Eukaryota > Metazoa > Chordata > Actinopteri > Beloniformes > Adrianichthyidae > Oryzias > Oryzias woworae. Next base: position 73,440 of record BOLG01001597.1, read on the forward strand.
TCATCATGTCACATGATGTCATAGATGACATCATCATGTCACATGATGTCATAGATGACATCATCATGTCACATGACGTCATAGATGACATCATCATGTCACATGACGTCATAGATGACATCATCATGTCACATGATGTCATAGATGACATCATCATGTCACATGATGTCATAGATGACATCATCATGTCACATGATGTCATAGATGACATCATCATGTCACATGATGTCATAGATGACATCATCATGTCACATGATGTCATAGATGACATCATCATGTCACATGATGTCATAGATGACATCATCATGTCACATGATGTCATAGATGACATCATCATGTCACATGATGTCATAGATGACATCATCATGTCACATGATGTCATAGATGACATCATCATGTCACATGATGTCATAGATGACATCATCATGTCACATGATGTCATAGATGACATCATCATGTCACATGATGTCATAGATGACATCATCATGTCACATGATGTCATAGATGACATCATCATGTCACATGATGTCATAGATGACATCATCATCATGATGTCATAGATGACATCATCATGTCACATGATGTCATAGATGACATCATCATGTCACATGATGTCATAGATGACATCATCATGTCACATGATGTCATAGATGACATCATCATGTCACATGATGTCATAGATGACATCATCATGTCACATGATGTCATAGATGACATCATCATGTCACATGACGTCATAGATGACATCATCATGTCACATGACGTCATAGATGACATCATCATGTCACATGACGTCATAGATGACATCATCATGTCACATGATGTCATAGATGACATCATCATGTCACATGATGTCATAGATGACATCATCATGTCACATGACGTCATAGATGACATCATCATGTCACATGATGTCATAGATGACATCATCATGTCACATGATGTCATAGATGACATCATCATGTCACATGATGTCATAGATGACATCATCATGTCACATGACGTCATAGATGACATCATCATGTCACATGACGTCATAGATGACATCATCATGTCACATGATGTCATAGATGACATCATCATGTCACATGATGTCATAGATGACATCATCATGTCACATGATGTCATAGATGACATCATCATGTCACATGATGTCATAGATGACATCATCATGTCACATGATGTCATAGATGACATCATCATGTCACATGATGTCATAGATGACATCATCATGTCACATGATGTCATAGATGACATCATCATGTCACATGATGTCATAGATGACATCATCATGTCACATGATGTCATAGATGACATCATCATGTCACATGATGTCATAGATGACATCATCATGTCATGATGTCATAGATGACATCATCATGTCACATGACGTCATAGATGACATCATCATGTCACATGATGTCATAGATGACATCATCATGTCATATGAGTCATAGATGACATCAACATGTCACATGATGTCATATGAGGTCATAGATGACATCATCATGTCACATGATGTCATAGATGACATCATCATGTCACATGATGTCATAGATGACATCATCATGTCACATGATGTCATAGATGACATCATCATGTCACATGATGTCATAGATGACATCATCATGTCACATGATGTCATAGATGACATCATCATGTCACATGATGTCATAGATGACATCATCATGTCACATGACGTCATAGATGACATCATCATGTCACATGATGTCATAGATGACATCATCATGTCACATGACGTCATAGATGACATCATCATGTCACATGATGTCATAGATGACATCATCATGTCACATGATGTCATAGATGACATCATCATGTCACATGATGTCATAGATGACATCATCATGTCACATGATGTCATAGATGACATCATCATGTCACATGATGTCATAGATGACATCATCATGTCACATGATGTCATAGATGACATCATCATGTCACATGATGTCATAGATGACATCATCATGTCACATGACGTCATAGATGACATCATCATGTCACATGATGTCATAGATGACATCATCATGTCACATGATGTCATAGATGACATCATCATGTCACATGATGTCATAGATGACATCATCATGTCACATGATGTCATAGATGACATCATCATGTCACATGATGTCATAGATGACATCATCATGTCATATGATGTCATAGATGACATCATCATGTCACATGATGTCATAGATGACATCATCATGTCACATGATGTCATAGATGACATCATCATGTCACATGATGTCATAGATGACATCATCATGTCACATGATGTCATAGATGACATCATCATGTCACATGATGTCATAGATGACATCGTCATGTCACATGTCATAGATGACATCATCATGTCACATGATGTCATAGATGACATCGTCATGTCACATGATGTCATAGATGACATCATCATGTCACATGATGTCATAGATGACATCATCATGTCACATGATGTCATAGATGACATCATCATGTCACATGATGTCATAGATGACATCATCATGTCACATGACGTCATAGATGACATCATCATGTCACATGACGTCATAGATGACATCATCATGTCACATGACGTCATAGATGACATCATCATGTCACATGACGTCATAGATGACATCATCATGTCACATGATGTCATAGATGACATCATCATGTCACATGATGTCATAGATGACATCATCATGTCACATGACGTCATAGATGACATCATCATGTCACATGATGTCATAGATGACATCATCATGTCACATGATGTCATAGATGACATCATCATGTCACATGATGTCATAGATGACATCATCATGTCACATGATGTCATAGATGACATCATCATGTCACATGATGTCATAGATGACATCATCATGTCACATGATGTCATAGATGACATCATCATGTCACATGATGTCATAGATGACATCATCATGTCACATGATGTCATAGATGACATCATCATGTCACATGATGTCATAGATGACATCATCATGTCACATGATCATAGATGACATCATCATGTCACATGATGTCATAGATGACATCATCATGTCACATGATGTCATAGATGACATCATCATGTCACATGATGTCATAGATGACATCATCATGTCACATGATGTCATAGATGACATCATCATGTCACATGATGTCATAGATGACATCATCATGTCACATGATGTCATAGATGACATCATCATGTCACATGATGTCATAGATGACATCATCATGTCACATGATGTCATAGATGACATCATCATGTCACATGATGTCATAGATGACATCATCATGTCACATGATGTCATAGATGACATCATCATGTCACATGATGTCATAGATGACATCATCATGTCACATGATGTCATAGATGACATCATCATGTCACATGATGTCATAGATGACATCATCATGTCACATGATGTCATAGATGACATCATCATGTCACATGATCATAGATGACATCATCATGTCACATGATGTCATAGATGACATCATCATGTCACATGATGTCATAGATGACATCATCATGTCACATGATGTCATAGATGACATCATCATGTCACATGATGTCATAGATGACATCATCATGTCACATGATGTCATAGATGACATCATCATGTCTTATGATGTCATAGATGACATCATCATGTCACATGATGTCATAGATGACATCATCATGTCACATGATGTCATAGATGACATCATCATGTCACATGATGTCATAGATGACATCATCATGTCACATGATGTCATAGATGACATCATCATGTCACATGATGTCATAGATGACATCATCATGTCACATGATGTCATAGATGACATCATCATGTCACATGATGTCATAGATGACATCATCATGTCACATGATGTCATAGATGACATCATCATGTCACATGAGTCATAGATGACATCATCATGTCACATGATGTCATAGATGACATCATCATGTCACATGATGTCATAGATGACATCATCATGTCACATGAGTCATAGATGACATCATCATGTCACATGATGTCATAGATGACATCATCATGTCACATGATGTCATAGATGACATCATCATGTCACATGATGTCATAGATGACATCATCATGTCACATGATGTCATAGATGACATCATCATGTCACATGATGTCATAGATGACATCATCATGTCACATGATGTCATAGATGACATCATCATGTCACATGATGTCATAGATGACATCATCATGTCACATGATGTCATAGATGACATCATCATGTCACATGACGTCATAGATGACATCATCATGTCACATGATGTCATAGATGACATCATCATGTCACATGACGTCATAGATGACATCATCATGTCACATGATGTCATAGATGACATCATCATGTCACATGATGTCATAGATGACATCATCATGTCACATGATGTCATAGATGACATCATCATGTCACATGATGTCATAGATGACATCATCATGTCACATGATGTCATAGATGACATCATCATGTCACATGATGTCATAGATGACATCATCATGTCACATGATGTCATAGATGACATCATCATGTCACATGATGTCATAGATGACATCATCATGTCACATGATGTCATAGATGACATCATCATGTCACATGATGTCATAGATGACATCATCATGTCACATGATGTCATAGATGACATCATCATGTCACATGATGTCATAGATGACATCATCATGTCACATGATGTCATAGATGACATCATCATGTCACATGATGTCATAGATGACATCATCATGTCACATGATGTCATAGATGACATCATCATGTCATATGATGTCATAGATGACATCATCATGTCACATGATGTCATAGATGACATCATCATGTCACATGATGTCATAGATGACATCATCATGTCACATGACGTCATAGATGACATCATCATGTCACATGATGTCATAGATGACATCATCATGTCACATGATGTCATAGATGACATCATCATGTCACATGACGTCATAGATGACATCATCATGTCACATGATGTCATAGATGACATCATCATGTCACATGATGTCATAGATGACATCATCATGTCACATGATGTCATAGATGACATCATCATGTCACATGATGTCATAGATGACATCATCATGTCACATGACGTCATAGATGACATCATCATGTCACATGATGTCATAGATGACATCATCATGTCACATGAGTCATAGATGACATCATCATGTCATATGACGTCATAGATGACATCGTCATGTCACATGATGTCATAGATGACATCATCATGTCACATGATGTCATAGATGACATCATCATGTCACATGACGTCATAGATGACATCATCATGTCACATGATGTCATAGATGACATCATCATGTCACATGACGTCATAGATGACATCATCATGTCACATGATGTCATAGATGACATCATCATGTCACATGAGTCATAGATGACATCATCATGTCACATGATGTCATAGATGACATCATTATGTCACATGATGTCATAGATGACATCATCATGTCACATGATGTCATAGATGACATCATCATGTCACATGACGTCATAGATGACATCATCATGTCACATGACGTCATAGATGACATCATCATGTCACATGATGTCATAGATGACATCATCATGTCACATGATGTCATAGATGACATCATCATGTCACATGATCATAGATGACATCATCATGTCACATGATGTCATAGATGACATCATCATGTCACATGATGTCATAGATGACATCATCATGTCACATGATGTCATAGATGACATCATCATGTCACATGACGTCATAGATGACATCATCATGTCACATGATGTCATAGATGACATCATCATGTCACATGATGTCATAGATGACATCATCATGTCACATGATGTCATAGATGACATCATCATGTCACATGATGTCATAAATGACATCATCATGTCACATGATGTCATAGATGACATCATCATGTCACATGACGTCATAGATGACATCATCATGTCACATGATGTCATAGATGACATCATGTCATATGATGTCATAGATGACATCATCATGTCACATGATGTCATAGATGACATCATCATAAAATATTAGATGTCTTATATGTCATAGATGACATCATCATGTCACATGATGTCATAGATGACATCATCATGTCAAATGATGTCATAGATGACATTATCATGTCACATGATGTCATAGATGACATCATCATGTCACATGACGTCATAGATGACATCATCATGTCACATGACGTCATAGATGACATCATCATGTCTTATAGATCATAGATGACATCATCATGTCACATGACGTCATAGATGACATCATCATGTCACATGATGTCATAGATGACATCATCATGTCACATGATGTCATAGATGACATCATCATGTCACATGATGTCATAGATGACATCATCATGTCACATGATGTCATAGATGACATCATCATGTCTTATACGGTCATAGATGACATCATCATGTCACATGATGTCATAGATGACATCATCATGTCACATGAGTCATAGATGACATCTTCATGTCTTATGATGTCATAAATGACGTCATCATGTCACATGATGTCATAGATGACATCATCATGTCACATGACGTCATAGATGACATCATCATGTGTCATAGATGATATCACATGTCACATCATCATGTCACATGATGTCATAGATGACATCATCATGTCACATGACGTCATAGATGACATCATTATGTCACATGATGTCATAGATGACATCATCATGTCACTAGATGTCATAGATGACATCATCATGTCACATGACGTCATAGATGACATCATCATGTCATATGACGTCATAGATGACATCATCATGTCACATGATGTCATAGATGACATCATCATGTCACATGATGTCATAGATGACATCATTATGTCACATGATGTCATAGATGACATCATCATGTCACATGATGTCATAGATGACATCATCATGTCACATGATGTCATAGATGACATCATCATGTCTTATAGCATATAGATGACATCATCATGTCACATGATGTCATAGATGACATCATCATGTCACATGATGTCATAGATGACATCATCATGTCACATGATGTCATAGATGACATCATCATGTCACATGACGTCATAGATGACATCATCATGTCACATGACGTCATAGATGACATCATCATGTCATATGTCATAGATGACATCGTTATGTCACATGATGTCATAGATGACATCATCATGTCACTGACGTCATAGATGACATCATCATGTCACATGACGTCATAGATGACATCATCATGTCACATAGGTCATAGATGACATCATCATGTCTTATGCATCATAGATGACATCATCATGTCACATGATGTCATAGATGACATCATCATGTCACATGATGTCATAGATGACATCATCATGTCAGATGACGTCATAGATGACATCATCATGTCACATGATGTCATAGATGACATCATCATGTCACATGATGTCATAGATGACATCATCATGTCACATGAAGTCATAGATGACATCATCATGTCACATGATGATCATAGATGACATCATATGTCACATGACGTCATAGAGACATCATCATGTCACATGACGTCATAGATGACATCATCATGTCTTATAGGGTCATAGATGACATCATCATGTCACATGACGTCATAGATGACATCATCATGTCACATGATGTATAGATGACATCATCATGTCACATGACGTCATAGATGACATCATCATAATATATAGATATTTATGTCATAGATGACATCATCATGTCTTGATGATCATAGATGACATCATCATGTCACGATGTCATAGATGACATCATCATGTCACATGAGTCATAGATGACATCATATGTCACATGATGTCATAGATGACATTCATTATGTCATATGACGTCATAGATGACATCATCATGTCACATGATGTCATAGATGACATCATCATGTCTTATGGGTCATAGATGACATCATCATGTTTATGATGCATAGATGACATCATCATGTCACATGACGATGTCATAGATGACATCATATATCACTATGACATTCATAGATGACATCATCATGTCACATGACGTCATAGATGACATCAAAATGTCATGAAAATGTCATAGATGACATCATTATGTCATATGATGTCATAGATGACATCATCATGTCACATGACGTCATAGAGAAATCATCATGTCACATGAAGTCATAGATGACATCGTTGTCACATGAATGTCATAGATGACATCGTTATGTCACATGATGTCATAGATGACATCATCATGTCACATGATGTCATAGATGACATTGTATGCATATGATGTTATAGATGACATCATCATGTCATATGATGTCATAGATGACATCATATGTCACATGACGTCATAGATGACATCGTTATGTCATATGATGTCATAGATGACATCATCATGTCATATGATGTCATAGATGACATCATCATGTCTTATAGGGTCATAGATGACATCATCATGTCACATGATGTCATAGATGACATCATCATGTACTATGAGTCATAGATGACATCATCATATGCCACATGATGTCATAGATGACATCATCATGTCACATGATGTCATAGATGACATCATATGTCATATGATGTCATAGATGACATCATGTCATATGATGTCATAGATGACATCATCATGTCACATGACGTCATAGATGACATCATCATGTCACATGACGTCATAGATGACATCATCATGTCACATGACGTCATAGATGACATCGTTATGCCATATGATGTCATAGATGACATCATCATGTCATATGATGTCATAGATGACATCATCATGTCTTATATGGTCATAGATGACATCATTATGTCACATGATGTCATAGATGACATCATTATGTCACATGATGTCATAGATGACATCATCATGTCACATGAAGTCATAGATGACATCATCATGTCACATGATGTCATAGATGACATCATATGTACATGACATCATAGATGCATCATCATGTCACATGATGTCATAGATGACATCATCTATGTCACTGACTCATAGATGACATGTTATGCCATATGATGTCATAGATGACATCATCATGTCATTATGATGTCATAGATGACATCGTTATGCACATGATGTCATAGATGACATCATCATGTCACATGATGTCATAGATGACATCATCATGTCACATGATCATAGATGACATCATCATGTCACATGATGTCATAGATGACATCATCATGTCACATGATGTCATAGATGAACATCATGTCACATGACGTCATAGATGAATCATAATGTCACATGATGTCATAGATGAAATCGTCAGTCACATGATGTCATAGATGAATCATGACATTCTCTATATATATAGGTCATAGATGACATCATCATGTCATATGATGTCATAGATGACATCATCATGTCAAATGATGTCATAGATGAAATCATCATGTCACATGATGTCATAGATGACATCATTATGTGACAGAGTCATAGATGGACATCATATCAATGATGTCATAGATGACATCACATGTCTTATAGATGTCATAGATGAATCATTCATGTATTGATGTCATAGGATGACATCATTATGCACATGACTCATAGATGACCTCATCCAAGCCATGTCACATGATGTCATAGATGACATCATCATGTCAAATGATCATAGATGACATCATGTCACATGACGTCATGATGACATCATCATGTCACATGAAGTCATAGATGACATCATCATGTCACATGATGTCATAGATGACATATCATGTCACATGAAGTCATAGATGACATCATCATGTCACATTGAGTCATAGATGACTCATCATGTCCATGATGTCATAGATGACATCATAGTCACATGATGTCATAGATGACATCATCAGTCACATGGATGTCATAGATGACATTCATATGTCATGTGTCATAGATGATATCATTATGTCATATGATGTCATAGATGACATCATAATGTCATATGAAGTCGTAGATGACATCATATGTCACATGATGTCATAGAGACATCATGTCAGTCACATGGTCATAGATGACATCATCATGTCACATGACGTCATAGATTGACATCGTTATGCCATATGACGCATAGATGAACATCATTATGTACCATGAGGTCTAGATGACATCATCATGTCTTATAGGGTCATAGATGAATCAGTTCATGTCTTATGAGGTCATAGATGACATCATCATGTCTTATGGCGTTCATAGTGACATCATCATAGTCACATGAAGTCATAGATGACATCATCATGTCAATGACGTCATAGATGACATCAAAATGTCACATGACGTCATAGATGACATTCATTATGTCACATGAGTATAGATGAACATAATCATGTCACATGACGTCATAGATGACATCGTCATGTCACATGACGTCAGAGATGACATCGTATATTCATATGATGTATAGATGACATCATTATGCCATATGATGGTCATAGATGACATCATCATGTCATATGATTAAGAGGACATCATTATGTCATATGATGTCATAGATGACATCATCATGTCATATATGTCATAGATGACATCATCATGTCACATGACGTCATAGATGACATCATTATGTCATATGATGCATAGATGACATATCATGTCCTATAACGTATAGATGACATCATCATGTCTTATTATGGTCATAGATGACATCATTTATGTCACATGACGTCATAGATGACATCATTATGTCACATGATGTCATAGATGACATCGTTATGTCATATGATGGTCATAGATGACATCATCATGTCAATGATGTCATAGATGACATCATCATGTCAGATGATGTTATAGATGACATCATCATGTCACAGGACGTCATAGATGACACGTTCATGTCACATGAGTCATAGATGACATCATCATGTCACAGACGTCATAGATGAATCATCATGTCACATGACGTCATAGATGACATCATCATGCCATATGATGCATAGATGACATCATCATGTCACATGATGTCATAGATGACATAATTATGCTTATATGTCATAGATGACATTCAT